>NQWY01000063.1:0-15716 GCA_019425655.1 Rhizophagus prolifer
GCTACATATAGCAGTGGATTTGAATATGCTCCAAGTGCTACTCTGGCGTAAAATTTTGGATCATCTTCGCTACCGACAACAATATAATTTTGATTCCATAAATCATATAAACTTCCTATTTATTTGAAAAAAAAAGTAAGATAAAGATAAATCAATATTTTTTTATAAGAAAAAAAGTAAAAACGAAAGGGAAACTGACCATAAATAATTTCTAAATCTGTTAAAATTAATGGTCTGCCAGTTTCAACGCACATCATAATTCTATTTAAAACGCTATAAGAATAATCATCTTGATCTTCAGGAAATTGCGATCCAAGTATTACGACAGGATCTAGACCTTTTTTTCTTAGTTGATAATTTAATAAGTTAACAATGCTATCGCTTTTACCTATAACCATTAAATGTCTCGCATCTTTATCATCTAAATTCGCATTAATTAAATCCCAAATTGGTATAGGTTTATATACATATTCCTTTGATGAATTAAAATATTTTATTACTAAACCGAAATAATTTTTCACTAATTCTTCAATATTGCCTATACCTCCAAAATTTCTTGTTAATGCTAAATGTATATTTCCCGGTGTTAGACTATTATATTGCGATAAACTTTTTACTAAAGAATAGTAGTCTCTTAATCCATGAAAATTAGATAATTTTTGTCCTTTTTGTTCGTATTCTAAATATGATTGTGCCAATAATTGTAATGATGCCATTTTTATTGGCGAATTGTCATTTTTTATAAGTAATCGTGACGCTGTTTCTGTTAAATCATCTAATTCAAATTTGGGTCTTTGAACTAATAATGCTCTACTACTTTTACTATTATCTAATCTCCAATTCGAAATAGCTACACAAGAAACTATTGGTTCAGTATTAGGATAACTCGGTTCAAGTAATGAATGTAATACTTTTAATGGGTTAAACGGACTTGTTTCAGCCAATCCCACTAGAAAAAAAAATTAACGAATAAGTAACATGTCTGAAATTTTTTAGTTTAACAATCTTTTATACATACCTTCGTCAAGTAATACGACACTAAGAACAGGAAATTCGTCAGAACTTGTTTTTTGAAAATTCTCTGCTTTTTCAAATACTTTGTGAATACCTTCAGAAGTTGAAGATGATGAACCTTGATGTGGAATTAAATATACTTGAGGTAGGCTTCTAAAATATTCATCATTTGAATCTACTCCTCGAAGATTTTGACTTATAAGTCTCACAGCTAAAGATTTTGATGATCCAGGTGCTCCAATTATAAAGCAAGGTATTTTGGTTAAAATGCATACAATCATAACTAATATATTTTCTAATAAAGCTTCATTCTTTGCCGTATTAGGTGGACATTGCATTCTGTCAATATAATTCTCCTGCTCTTCTTTTATAATTCTATTAAACCTCTCTTCATTAATATTAAACATATACTTCTTGAAAATTTCTCCCATCACTCTTCTATATTCTTTTCTTAAGTTTTGTTCATATAGCCTTGATTGATAACATAATCCTAATGCAAGAACATAAGCACGTACATTATTTGTAATGTCACTAGGTAAAGGATATTTAATAATTTTTCCATATTTCTTAATCGGAGGACGATCTTTTAAACTATTAATAAAGAATTTAACAAGCTTAATAGCGCGTTTAACATCACGTAAACTAACGCTATAAGATTCTTCTGTTTTTCTTATAAATGCTTGAGAAATAAATAAACATTCCGACAATACTTTATGGCCGAGACCTTTAAGTAGTTCATTTACCATAATTTCAATATATTTTATTTCTTCTACTGGTTTAAGAACGCCATAATCCCAGACATAATCCAATATTTGATCAGGCAATGGATTAACTTGATAAACGAGTTTACTTTTTTCCTCAAATCGTAAATCTTTAGGTTTTAATAGTCCTGCTGCTGTTGCTGCTTTGGTACGTATACGATATGGATTACATGCTGCAAATAGTCGTATATTGTGATGAATTGGTCTTCCATTTAACATTCTGTGAGCGATCAAATCAGCTAGTAGACCGATATGATTACATGTATTAATTTCATCAAAGAATAACCAAATTTCTCCTGTCTCGGCTTCTTTTTGAAACTTTTCCATAAAAAGTAAAATAGTGTCTTCTGTAATACCAGCATGGAGATTTAATGCGCTAAATTTTACTTCAACAACTTTAGATAAAAATCCTATTAAACTTGTTTTTCCACATCCAGCTTCACCGCATACGATTACAGGAATATTAGCACGAGCTCTTAAGAGGATAAGAGCCATTTTAATTAAATTATCAGCAGAAAGAGCATATTGAGGATAATCAATTTTATGCATAGTTTTTCTTGCTAAATTTTCCAAAGTGGATAATAGATCTTTAGAATTCATATTACGATAATCATCTAAATCCCAAATTTTCTTATCCCCAATATATTGACTTTGTAATAAAGTTTTCACATTTGGTGGAACTTGATTCTTATCTCTATATAATGCACAGATCGAATCTGGTGTTTGAGATAAGAAAAATACCAACAAATGATTTGAATCATCCCATTGCACTATGGTACCGAGGGCTGCATTTTCATCATCAGGAGTTGAAATATTTTCTTTTTGTGCTGCTTTGGTTGCAATAGATTTAGTGGCAAAATCTTTTGATACGCTTAGTAATGTTTGAACAAGTGTACTACGTATATTTTTTTCTTCCACCATAAGGTTTAAATTTTCAACTTTGAAATACGAACTTAATGATAGTCTAACTAATTGATCAGCAAATACGTTAACAAATATTTCGATAAATCTAAATGACGAAATTTCTCTCTCGTCTCTTATATCCTTATTATTCTTTACAAACAGATAATCTTTGATTAATTTTCTGCATTCATGAGCAGGTAATGGTTGTAAATCTGGAGTTCCTTCTATACTTTTGAAATGAATGTCCTTATCATTTATTGCAGCTTTTTCACTAAGTGCTTTCAAATAATGACAAACAACTTGAATTGGACTGTTAATTTCTTGTGAAACAGTTAAATTTCCTATATTCCAAGCTAAATGTGTTTGACGAAGATATCCTGCGATGGGTAAAGATCTGAGCAAATGTTGTCCTATTGTAGAAGCTACCTCAATAAATATAAGCGTGTTTGGAAGAAATGCGATATCCATATTACAAAATACAACTCCTAAGGTTAAAAGTTCAAATAATAGCATATTAACGTCCCCAGGGCGATCAGCCGATATAATGTTAAAATGTACACTTTCAAATGGTCGTAAATTAAATTCTTTAAGTCTATGAACGAGCGTTCCGAAATCAACTCCATCACTAATAAGAAAACTTTTTGTTGTTAAATTTTTTGAAAAACTAGATTGTCTAATATATTCAGTTTTACCCTGTCCAGACAATTCTGAAGAAATGCTCATGACATTTGGACATAATTCATGATAAAGGGTTTTCATTGCTTCATCACTTAATCCATTTGTTGCATGAACTTCTTGTGAAAATTGATCTAAAATATGATGATGTAGTTCCTTTTCACGATAACAAATTAATGCTAATAGGAATTTATTATTATATTCACGCATAGACCTAATGAGGTTAACTAAATTATATTGTAATTCAAAATCTAATAACTCCAAGTTAGCAAGACAGAATAAGGTTCCTTTGTATCCATTTTTACTTGCAAAGAAACATCTTTTAACGAAAATTGCAAGTTCTTCCATAGTTGTAGAAGCTGTACATATTAATATTTGCCATGGTAAAGGATGAAGTTTATGGTTTACGTATAATGACATTATAATGTTTGGAACAAGGAATTTATCAGTACATGCAGCGACAAATAATTTTCCAGGATAAACCACATCTGAAATTACTCGCTCTTTAACATTCTTGACTTGACGTTCTTCTTTAGGAACAGTTGCAAATATTTCTTGTAAGACTGTTCCAATTTTTCCAAGAATTTCATCATACTTAGTTCCTTCTAGATTAATTGTAATTTTGTCTTTTGGAGGTAATTTAGCCTTACTATTAACAAATTGGATCAACTTTTTACATTCCTTAGTATTCGCCTCGTCATTTGCTTTACTTTCAACGCTAAAATAATCAAGAAATGACAAAATATGTCGAGCCGGGAAAAAAGTTAAATAATAGTGTTCCTCTTGTGCTTCATTCACAATTGCTTCCCTATTTTTTAAAAAAAGAGTGAAAGTGATTAAGAAGATAAATCAGACAAATGCAGTTAGATATCATTATTATAAGCAGAAGATATAATTACCATTCTCTTAAGTGCTTCTTTAATTCAATTACTGTATTTTGCATATTCTCGGTACCTTTAATTTCTCGCTTAAAGTTACGATAATAAAAATGACCTGTTTGAATAAGCTTTGAAGAAAGATTGATAATTTCTTGTGACATATCCACTTGCATAACAAATTCGTCCATAGTAGGTTTGGAAACTTCTTGTTCAACTTTCAATCCAGGAGCCTGATTAGTTGCAATATCAACAGGTACTGAAGGTTTTGATAACAAGAGCGCACGTCCACGTAAATCGTGTAAATCAGTCAAGGAATAAGAAGGTCCAGTAGTTTGCTTATGTGTATCCTTAAGTGTATCCTTAAGTGTATTCTTAAGTGTAGGATAAGATAAAGTAACTTTACACATATCTCCTTTAATATCACGTTCGAAAGTGTAAGTCCCTTTCTTAACTGCGTTTTTAATCTTTTCCCTTGTAACTTCTTCTTTATTTGAAATACTGTTATACAAATTTTGTAACGCCATGTTGTTACTATTACAAAGCGCTACTTTGCTTCCTAACTTTGCATTTTGCTGAGTTATACTGCTAATTTCAATCAAAAATTTCTTAAGCGATAATCTTTCCACAGTTTTTAATAAAGGATGCAAAAATTGTTTGACTTGAACGAGGGAAGCAACTGTATCTTCCTGTATAAGTCTTTCATCTGAAGATTCGTCTACCGCATTAATTAAATTTTTTATGTCATGTTCAGCGATTTTATAAAGAAAATCAATAAAATCACCAGCTTTTGAGAGTTCTTTGATCAAATCCCAACAATCATCATTAACTAATCCAAGATGTTGATTAAATATTTCAAAGAAATTCCCTAATTTTCCTAACCAAAGATAATCGTCACGAAGAATTAATTGTATTCTTTCAAGCCAATCATCTTTAGTGTGGGTTACTTTAAACATAACTACAACTGTAGATAATTGCTGAAGTCGTCCAATTTGTGTCGGGACTAAAGAAAGATATTCGAGTGTTTTAATTAATTTTGGACTTTTTTCTCTTTGAATGTAATCACTTATCAAATTTAATTCTTTTTCAATATCTTTCACATTTTTCCATAGAAGGCTTCCCTCTGAACATTTGAGATTTTCCCATCCTTTATATTGTTGACATAATTGATCATATTCGATAAATACGGCTGGCATTAGAGTTTGAGCTATATATTCGACAGTTAATGTAGTTTCAACTGATTTCAATTTTTTATCAAAAACATTATGGAATGTAAACGACTTTGCCCATTTATGTGCTTTTCTGGCGGTAACTATACTTTTCTTATGAAAGTCCCAATGGTTATCGGCCAAAGCTTCTTTAAGCGTAAGATTTCCTAGATTATTATTTCGATTATTAATGTCATTAAGAAACTTTTGAACATCTTTAACTTTTTCAATAGGACAAAAATTATCATAAAATGATCTTAATTGTTCTATTTTCAAAATGTATCCATGGTAGTTTTTTCGAAGATTTTTAATCAAATCTTCACTAATTTTCTCTTTCTTGGAAGAAAAATTGAAAAAGGGATGCAAAATTTTAGTTTCATAATCAAGAATTTTTTGAAGGGAAAGAATTGTTATATCTTCCTTAATAATAACGTCATCGAATTTAAAGATTGATCCTTGAACTTGTTTAACATAAGGATGTGAATGCAAATTATCAACAAGACCAGTTGCATTGAAAATTAAACTCCAAAATCGATAATTTTCAAGTAATTTTAAAATTACGGCCGATAAATTTGTATTATTCTTGATAATTTTATCTTTAGCTTCCAAGTATGTCATCACATGATAGACAATATTTTCACTTAAGCTAGTAAAATAAAAGTTAATTTTTAAATTAGTAAATTATAAAATCATATACATTATTTGAAAAGAAAGTTTTAATTACCCATTTTGTATATATATAATTTCGTTTTTGCAACCACAAACTTGTAACAAATATCTTATCACACTATTATCGATTTTATGTATATAATTTTTTAATAATTCCTTGACTATTTCTCCATATGGATTATGAATTTCTTTCTCTAAAGTTGAAATATCTGGCGTAATAGTCAAAATATTAGAAAGATTAGATAGAGCGCAGTTTTTTACACGACTAGCCGCAACATCTAGTAATTCTTTAAAAATTTTAGTATGTTTTCCAATTATTGGAAATATGATTGATAAATTATGATAAATGTCATAAATAAAGTTGGAATCGTTAGTACTATATGATTCAGATCTATTAATATCGATTAAATGGTAATACCACGTTTTACAAATATCGGGAAGTTTGTTTGTTTTAAAATTTTTAAAATCCGACTTAAACCAATAATCCAATAGATTTGGAAAAATTAAAAGTAAACCGGGCTTAAAAGATTCAGACATATACTCCATGGCTTCTAAAAAGTCATCTTTGGACCACTTAAGTTGAGGATCTTTAAGAATTTGAAGAATTGATTCAGAGTCGCTTTTATTCCATTCAATAAAACGGTTTTTAAGTAATAATAAAGATTTAGTCCTAAATATTCCAGCAACTTCCACACGAAGTTCGATGGGCATTCGTGAAAAATGATTACTCAAACTTGTTGCATGTGATGAAGAAATAAGCTTTTCAACGCGAGGACGAAAGTATTTAAGAAGTTGAATGTCGCGATCATTTGAGTGTTCAACCATATCGGTCCAAATGAAAAGAAGAATTTCGAAAGAGCTGCTGTTGTCAAATAACCACTAAAAAAAATAAAGCAATTTAAGATTATAATTATAGTATTTGTTTATAAAAAAACTTATGACTTACCCTTCCAATATTGGAATAAATTGACAAGTTCTTAATTTGATTTACAATAGGTTTTGCGGATTTTGCAAATTCTTTTAAAAAAATTTTCATTCGCTCGTTGCTGTAATTAAGGTCTTGAATTGCTTCGATAAAACTGAAATGTGGATCGATAATATTAGCAACTTTGAATAGCTTTAGCCAATCAAAAGATCTATTGGTTACGTTTAAACGGATTACAGCAGTCATTGTTATGTTTAATGCGGTATAGAATTCTCTAGGCAAAAAATCGGGTTGAAATTTATCTAAAGTATCTATAATTTGAGCTGTAGGAAACCCATTTGGCAAACCAAACCGGCCAAATGATTCTTGGCGATGGTGAATATAATTTCCTAAAAGAAGACATAAAAAAATACGCTTTTCGTATTCCTTTGTTTTTGTCTTCTGAATATTGTGCTTAATAAAATCAATGTCTGCTTCATCTAATACCAATTTACGAAAATTAACCATAAGTCCTTGATATTCCATAATCTTATCTTTAAAATTATTTGAAGTTATACTATTAAAGATAAGATTCGTAAACACAAATTCTCCATGTCGAAACCGAAGCTCAGTGCGCCGGGTTTTAATAACAAATGATGGCACAATGTCAAATTGGAATCCAGTTTTCTTGTCCAAAAGTCGTAATCGCTCATCATCTTCTAAATAAAGATCTCCTTCTTCTTTATTCTTTCCATCTTTATTCTTCTTATTTTTTGAATCATTTGCTTCTTCTTCTTCATCCTGATTCTTTTCATCTTTTTTCTTCTTATCTTTTTTCTTCTTAGTTTTAGGATCATTTACTTTCTCATCTTCATCATTATTTTCATCTTTTTTCTTCTTATTTTTTGAATCATTTGCTTCTTCTTCTTCATCCTGATTCTTTTCATCTTTTTTCTTCTTATCTTTTTTCTTCTTAGTTTTAGGATCATTTACTTTCTCATCTTCATCATTATTTCCATCTTTATTCTTCTTATTTTTTGAATCATTTGCTTCTTCTTCTTCATCCTGATTCTTTTCATCTTTTTTCTTCTTATCTTTTTTCTTCTTAATTTTAGGATCATTTACTTTCTCATCTTCTTCATTATTTTCATCTTTTTTCTTATCTTCATTCTCATTTTTAGAATCATTTTCTTCCCTGTCTTCACCATCATTCTTCCCATCGTCTTCCTTATTTATAGTCTTATTTTCTTGATCCTCCCTGTCTTCACGACTTTCTTGCGTTTCAGATGAATCATTGGGATTATTCTTTTCATCATTGTCATTTTTTTTCTTTTTATCTTTGGTACCTGAAGCATCCTCATTTTTGTCAGGTTTGGATTTGGTATCTGAAGCATCCTCATTTTTGTCAGGTTTGGATTTGGTAAATAATGAAGAAAATTTTGACTTTTCTTCAATTTTCGGTTTCGGGATGAAGAACGCATATTTATACTTGACTTCATAATTATTAAATCTCTCAATTGGAATAGAAATTGGATCTGAACACCAATAATTAGATTTTGAGTGCAAGTAATCACTTTTCTGCTGTTTTAGTCTAACAATCGGATCTTCCCAATTGCCTAATTCTTCGATATTACCAACAACAATCGGATAACCTTCAGAAAAGTCAAAGGAAGGTAAATACACATGAAAAGTAACTTTAATATTTGAAGAATCATCTCCGAAAATGGTTTTCTTCCATCCCTTGAAAAAAGTTTTATTTTCTGTGTTAGTCGATTCAGGCTGTGATTGTTGGATTTCTGTGTTTTTTGATTCAGGCTGTGATTGTTGAGTTTCTGCGTTTGTCGATTCAGGCTGTGATTGTTGAGTTTCTGTGTTTGTCGATTCAGGCTGTGATTGTTGGGGATCATGACTTTGGCTTGTCCTCACAGAGTCATTTTGATGCTCCAAGTTATCGCCTTGCACGGACAAAGTTTCTGTGGCGGATTTTTCCGAGATAATCACAGTACCATCTTCACCCAAAGTTTCTGAAGACATATTTCATAAGCGTTTATATTTCCAAATAATTAATATTATACAAATTCACACATTGGAACCTAAAATATGTAATTATTTATATGATGAAAGATAATTACAAAAAAATCTGACAAAAATTCGTATAAAAAAACGAAATGAATATTTAATATGCTATTTATCTGAAGGATTGTCAGTAAAAAAAAAATTTTTTTTTAAATATTTAAATTTTCTTTGTTTATTTTCCAAATTAAGTGATAAAACAAAAGAATACTGCGGAAGATTATTCACTTAATCAAATGAAATTAACTTATTCGGATTATTATTTCTTTTAAATACCTTATTTTTTTTTGTTCTTTATCTCTCTTGAAATGGGTTTTAATTTGAAGGTTTTTTTTTGTATTTAAATGAAGAAATATTTTTGGACTAGTTTGTTATGAAATTTCTAAAATTAGTTTAAATAAGTTCACGTAATTTAACGTAATACGAAATAATTATTACATATCTTACTGGGTTGACCAGCATTACAATTAATTTTGGCCAAATAATGATTTCGGAAAAAATATTAATTCTCCGTTGTAATATTTTGTGGTGACAAACACTATTATTTATGCAAGAAATGATTATTTATTTACTGTTTTTTAACACAAAGTAGACAAAATGACCCATACAGTATATGCATACAAATGATACAATATTATCAATATCAAAGTCAGCGCTCCGAGGAAGGAGACGTCAGTTTAAAAAAAAAAAATGATTTTCGTTATCTTCCATTATATATACTAACGTTAAAATGGTTATTGTTGGTTATTATTAAATGGATGGGCGTAAAAAATGCCGATCGATAATCTTGTACCTTATCAACTTCATATTGCATATTTTGTGGTCATATGAATAAATATTGGAAAAGATCAATGCCTTAAATAGTTAATATCCCGATATTAATAAATATAATGCAAGATCAAATCATGATTGCAGAAGTCATAACTGCTTTGGCCATTCCAACTGGTTTGGTGGCTTTTTATGTTTGGCTTTTACAAAGTCGTAAAGGAACTTTGCCTATAACAACAACCGATTGTGCATATAAACGTGATAAATATGGACATATTCTTGATTGGGATAAACATTGTTTATACATTCATAAAAATCCAACGTTAATATTGAGTGGAGAATTTCATTATTGGAGACTTCCTGATCAATCAAGATGGGAAAGTGTGTTAAAAAAGTATCGAGCAGGAGGATTTAATTGTATTAGAATTTATTTTCATTGGGGATATCATAATCCTGATCAGGGAATTTATAAATTTGATGGCAATAGGGATGTTGATTATTTGTTGAATCTTTGTGAAAAGTTGGGACTTTATGTTCTAGCAGCACCAGGTCCTTATATTTGTGCTGAAACTCAAGTGGGAGGATTCCCATTTTGGTTAGCTGCTAAAAAACTTAGAATACGTCATATTAAATTCACAGGATTCAAAGAGTATGATAAAATTTTTGCGGAATATGAAAAAGAATGGTTTGAAAATATTTTACCAATTTTAGCGCGTCATCAAATTACTCAAAAATCGAACGGATGTGTTATTGCACTTCAAATCGAAAATGAATTATTTGACAAAGTACGAAAGATTCCATTTGGCTTACACGATGAAATGCGTTTTCTTTGTAAAGTAGCAAGGGACTGTGGAATTACAGTTCCCCTTTTTACAAATGATCCCGACGAATCAGGTTCTTTTATTGCAAAACCTGAATGTGATTCTAAGCCATCAACTAATTTCTTTAATCGAAGATCATTCGGATTAGATTTATATGGATTTGATAAATATTTTGGTAAGTAATAAGAAATAAATTATTTTAAAAAAGTAATTTCTCCATTTACAAGCATTTGCACCATCGGACTCTCCAACCCCATTTGACTTTGGTTCAGAACGGGATCCTAAAAAATGGAAACCTTGGGATCCTAAAGATATGGTAAATGCAATAGATCATCTTGAAAAAAAAGTGCGAAGCTTTGGCCATGATGCAGCAAAAGTAAATTTTAGATTACTTATTTAATAAATTCATAAAAAGACCAGAATTAACTCTTACTCGTTTATTATATTTAGTCACCCATATTCATTCCAGAATTGCAAGGTGGATGGTATACATCATATCAGTTAGAACATACGTTTGATGATATTTATGATTTTTATGGGGATCGTTTTACTCGAATCACTTATGATTCAGTTTTAGCACAAGGATGCACTATGTTATCAATTTACATGGTCTATGGTGGGACTAATTGGGGAACATTGGGTGACATGTAAATTTAGAGTTTTTTGAATTTGTTCAATTTTTTAAATTTTATTACCAGTTGCTTATCCAATTTTGTACTTAGTGACGGAACCACTTCATATGATTACTCTGCATGTATACGGGAATCTGGGTATATATCAGCCCGACTAAGAAATTTGCGTCTTGGGCTTTTCTTTGCAATGAGTTTTTCGGACGTTTTTGCAAAAACTGTACGCGTTAAAAATCGAAACATTAGTGCATCAGTCGAAAATGTTTTCAATTTACAAAGACGAGCTGTAATAGATTCAGGTGGAGAAAGCAACGCTGTTGTATTTACTTTTCTTCGTAATTTTTCTAAGACAGAGAGTTCAAAATTCAAACTTTTTGTTAACCATATTGGAGCTCAAGGGAAAAGAATGTTTTTTGACATGCAATGTTATTTACCGTATAAGAGTTCTTTCATTGCTCTAGGTAATTATGTAACGTCAACAGGATTGAAACTTATTTTCTCTTCGATACCTATTCATCTGAGAATTTTATATCCACCAAGTGTAAATGATCCGGGAAGAGAGATATGGATAATTCCAGTTAATGACTCTGGAGAATTTGCTTTTGAGGGTGAAATCAACGTAGATGGAAATCTTCGCTCATCAATAAGAAATATTGGTGATTCTGTCAATATTGTTTCATTTAATGATGGAATTGGATTTGCAAGAATCAGGCATGCGGAAGATTCAAAAGATCTTTTTATATTAGCACTAGACAATGATTCGCTTGGTACACTTCACGCAGCTTTTGACGAACCTCATTGGGCTCAAGCACATAATCGGGCATTTAATCTTTCTCATTCACCTTCAATAGTTAGTTGGGGGACACAGAATGTTTATTTTGATCTAGAAAATAATACCATTGAAACAGAATATGGAGAGAATGAAAAAGAGATCACAATATTGTCCTTACGACAACTATCTGATCTTACTCGTGTAGATTCAAATTCACCCTATCCTCTTCCATTTATTTATAAGAAACAACTTACGGGCAACAAATCTTCAGCTGTCCATACAACACCAGAATTATTTAATTGGAGTACACGTATCACAAAATTTTCAGATTTAGAATGGAGAGAAATTGATTTAAAGGATGGTGGAGCCGCAGAAAATCACTATGCATCAGGACATATTTTATATCGAGCAAAATTTTCATCCATGAAAAAAAATAGGAAAATACAATTAAGCGTTAATATGCGACATAGGTGTACCATATTTGTTAATGGAAAATTTGCCGGAGGTCATATGACCTTTAGTAGAAATTTATTTTTTCCAGGAGTGAAAATGGGACCTGAAATACTTGCATTTTTAGGAGATAAGAAATATGATATTACAAAATTCATTAATGATAATGAGGAAGATAATATTATAATTATACTAGTTGAAAATCTTGGAATTAGCCGACAATCTGTCGTATTTAATGATGCAAGAAATCCAAGGGGATTAATTTCAGCAAAAATTTCTGGTTTATCAAAAGTTAAGTGGGAAATTTGTGGAGTTGATGTTAGAAGTTTAGAAATACCATTTATTACGAGTGGAATTCCAGATGAACATAAAGTTACAGGATGGACTGAAAGTAGTAATATAAATAATTATGGAGTGATACCAGATGAAGGGGTTAGGTGGTGGAGTTTTAAATTTAGACATCCTGTTGATCCAAAATTTAAAGAAATTATAAATGCTCCATTAAGGTTAGTCTTTAAATGATACCTTAATTGGAAGATACTACGGAAATGGGGATAATTCGCAACATAATTTTTATTTAATGGATGGTTTATTAAATTTTAATGAAGAAAATAAGATTACATTAATGGTATATAGTTGGGAACAAGTTAATGGTAAAGATATTAAAGTTGAAGTAAAAGGTTGGGAAATTGATGACGTGAATAAATCTGGTAATATTATAAAAGATACTAATGATGATCATAAATCTTGGATTGTTATGAGAGAAAAGATTAAATTAAATTAACGAATAATACAGAAAAAAATTAATTTTGTATCAATAATCAAAAAATTATATTATTTTCATTTCATTATTTTTTTTTTTTTTGCAATCTCCGCGTGACATGATAAAACTAAACCGTAACGAAGAATCAAGAATTCACACTCCTCTCAATCCGGAAGTTTTTGTCTCATGAAGATATCGCCATTAGCCTCTATTTGAAAGGAGCGACGCGATCGCCGATTCAGCGGCTTCCTTCCATGCAATGAACTTAACCTATTGGTAAGAATTGCATCGATCTTTGTCATTACGTATAAAAGTAAATGGCATCACTCTATAAGAGTCAAAATGTTTAAATCACGGAAATAGCGATCTGTTACGCCGTCAGAAATGAGAATATGTTTTGGGTATCCGTAAAACTGGCAGCCCGAACAATGAAATGCTTTTGACTTTTGTCCACGTGTCCATGTTGAATCCAATATACAAAAATTCCCGATAATTAGTTACAATGCTTATTAGGAATTAATTATTTTTAAAAAGTACCAATACTGAAGTTTCTGCAACATCGTCCAAGATTCCAGCACATATAGCACGCATGATTTTTACGCTTGGTTTAAAATTTCTGCAGTTCTTGGAAGTTCAAATGTACTTAGGTTCTAGGATCATATTTTATTTATAGACCATAAAAAGCTAAACTATGACGGATTCCTTTATCTGTAATTGTTAAAAATTAATCAGTCTGGTTCTAAAGAAACTGTGTAACAATAATTTTTTTTTTTACGCGTCCAGATTTCGACTTGTTTTCTCTGGTTTCTAGTTCATATTTTTTATGTAAGTGATAAATATACTAACCACACTAATTAATGAATAATAAATTTAAATCAAACACGTGGTAAGTATTAACCGACTATTAGTATATTTTTTTTTTAAAAAAAAAAATTCTTTTTAATATCTTTATTAGGAATGAATCGACTTTCAACGAAATATTAGAACAGATCTTTAGAAAACTTAAAGGAGGTCATACATCAAAACATGAATTTTCTGCGGCACTTGTCAACCGTCAATGGTGTAGAATAATTGTTCCTATAATGCGGGAAGAACCTTTTGGGTCGACTGACTTCCCTAACAGGCTAGTCAGAATCATCTTGATGAAGAATCAAGATCATTATTAACTAATAAAGAAATTGATTTATCAAAATCACCACCTTTTTAAGCGACTTTTGATTATACATACTTTATTAGGTCTCTTCAATTAGATAGGATGTACGATGGAATCCGAAGTTATCTTTTTACTGATGTTATCGGTTACAATCAGGTTGATGAAGGAAAACAACAAATCAGGAAGTACGAAAAAATAGGATGTATATTTCATGAGATAAGCTCTCTGATATTAAGACGAAGTGATCGTATTGAACATATACGACCAATGTATCCATACGGTTTTGATTATACTGTAATTGAAGATAATATCAAATTGATCCCGTACATGACAAGTGCGGACAAATGTTTAAAATATTTACGTGTTGCCATTACTTTTGGTGGAGATTACTCCAAGTTTTATTTGGGATTGTTTACTATTTACAAAAACTTAGTTACTATCATGACTAGTGTTACAACATTGGAAACTACCAATGTACTTGCAACCTCAGTTTTAGAATCTCTTTCCAGTCAAAAAGATTCTCTTATTAATCTTACAATGAATAATTGTAGTTTCAACATCATAAGTAATGATGCTTTGAGATCACTTATGTCTTACAAAAAATTGGAAAGGCTTGTATTAGAACGTTGCATTGGATTAGAAAAGGAAAGGTTTATTTTTTATCAAGATCATTTCCTTTGTTAAAAGAGATTATATTTTATTATAGACATTATACTGGTTATTTTCCAGATAACTTTATAGTCGGATTGATCGAAACAGCTAATATTAATCTTCGGAAACTTGATCTTAAGTAGAATAGTTAGTGCTATTTAAATTATGTCCCAGAATTCGATCAATGTCGATTTGGATTTGATTATGAGTTTAAATCCTATAAAGAATTATAAGAGCGTGGAAACAATTCTAGATGAAACTAGCGATAATAGTAATGAAGAGGAAGAAAGTAACGAAGTTGAGAATGATTAAACTAGATCATAAAAAAAGCATCGAGCGAAGATGAAAAGCTGATTATGATAATCGTGATTCATTGACGCAATTATATTTGGCATATCAAAATTTTCATTTTAGATGTTTGTATAGAATAGAAAAATAAAATGTGTTTATTTGTTTTCTTCAATTTATACTTCTAAATCTCTAATTTGAGGTCCATTATTAGCTACTATATTAGGGATGTAATATGTTCACAAAATCTTACAAAAGTAACAAGTTTTGATCTATTATACAGAAGTATTGCAAGATCAATAACCATTTAATATTAAATTTTACAAGCAATTTATATTT
>NQWY01000064.1:0-11156 GCA_019425655.1 Rhizophagus prolifer
ACACTTATGATTTTAGAAATATCAAAATGTATTGTTGGGTAATTAAATTCTTTTCTAATCATTATTCACCTAGGGAGGATAATATTAAAGGGGGTTTCAAATAATATGCCACTATATAAAGGCTTCGACTTTGATATTTATATTACATGAAAAATCTTGCATAAGACTAGGAAATTTGAAACATTTTTAAAAGATGATTTGTGAATGTTTGTGGAAAATGGATTAGGTTACTAGTATGGGACAAAGTACAAACTTAGTCCATCTTCACATTTGATATCGCCCAGATCTTCACAATTCTGATCGCTTTCGTCATTAACAACATTGTTTTCTAGGTCCTCTACAGAGGGACTGAATAAATCAGAAGAAGCATTTCGATTATTTCATAGTAGCGCTCAAAGAGATCAGACCAAGAGGCACTTATTATTCTCAGACAATGCAACTAGATGAAATCAAAAATATTTCAAATTTCCTAGACAAAAAATCTATAAATAATTAAAGAAAATGATTTAGTAAGGATTTATGGTAGATATTTGTTTGAAAGTGCATCAGGAATAGCACAAATATAAAAAATTTGGGTTTAATTATCTTTCAACCAAAATGTCCACATGAAAAAAAAGTACCAACACTACTATTAACACACTGTTACAAGTACAATTACGAATAATCATCATCTTGGAAAATAGGGAGTAAGTAAAATTAAAGAAACAACCCAGAGAACGCAAAAAATGTGATCACGGCTAGCAGGACAAATCATTTTTTTTTGGTCATAATTCAATTGTAGGACAATTCATCAAGTTTTCCTACGCACAATATAATTTTGTCTTAAAAGAAATTTATCCGTAAATATGGCTACTTCATATTTCTGTCGTACTGCCGTTCAGTTAGATTTAGAATCCTACCCAGAGAATTCGTTACTTGCTATATAGGACAATCCTAGCCTAAATATAACAGATAATGCTAAGTTATTACCTCAATATTATACGAATCATCAATAAACACTTAGATAAGTACTATACCATTTGGTACAATCAATTTGTCAAACAAATACAAATACTTCTTTCTTCTATAACGAAATACTATAATCCTAAGGTCTCATTACAAACGGAAATTTAAATCATTTAGGCCGACTATGAATCGTACAAATTAATGTTTTATTCACAATGAACAATTTGGCAATATTTTTTTCACTCTTAGTAGCTAATAAACAAACAAAATATTGTACGATAAATATCGTACTGGCTAGTTAAATTTCCAAAGAGGCATACCTCTATCGTTAGATGTCTTTTATGATGATATATTACGATACCAACTAGATGCCAATTTTAATAGCTGTAATGCCTTAACTGAATTTTCGGAAAACCTTTTTGAATATTAAGTCTTGAAAATATTTCTTATTACTGCAGCAGGTTATTAAAGACTTTCGTTCCGAAAATCTTTCCGCCAGATAGGATCCAAGCTATAGTACATATAAAGATAAGGTCTAAGATGGCTGTGCAGACTTATCCTTTTATAGATAATGTAAGCCAGAATTTATTGCCTTTTTAGTTACTGACTGGCATTGTCGTAATTCTGGCCTTAAAAAACGTATAAATATTTTTTGCTGCACTTTACCTACACTGATCAGGTTTCAGACAGATACTTAGGGTTATTTGCTTTTGGTATAAATGGAACTTGAACAGAGTCATAATTACCATTATTTCTTGAAGATGTGCATTGGCAAAGGTAATTTGTTCGTTCTGCAAAGCTCAAGAGGCATTGCATTGAGGATAATACTATCACGGATAGACGGATAGTGGTAGCTAAATAAGAAAAACATTAGTAAATATTTCTGGCTATTAAACGAAAAAATAAAAAATAAAAAGAACTTATTTCGATAGTTAATCACAAGTGTGTTTAGAATTAATCTGTCACTAATAATAAGTAAACACATTATATAGTAATGTATACGATAACTTTAAACACTTTACTAATAAAATTTTATGTGATGTAAATACTTTTTTATTTCAAATAACAAATCGTACAAGAATTTTGATTACAGTTAATCGCATTAATAAATAATATTAATATTACAAATTCGCAATGTACAGCAATTAAACCATTTGAGCTTCTATTTATAAATATTATCAGGAATTTCCAACTCGTCTTGTTCTTCTGGATGAAGATTTGGATTATATGCTATTAAAAAAGAGATTAGATTATAAATGAATTATAATGCAAAAGTTTTCGACGATATTTTTAATACATGTACCATCAATACATCTACAGAATTCTTGGTATAAATCTAAATTAAATATAATTGCATTTAATTTAATAAAATGCTTTTTAAATTAAATTATTTATAAAATATAAGTTGACAATTACCTTTTTGTTCTTCTATTAATATTTGGAATTAGAAAAAAACATTTGTTCATATAACATTATTAAAATATTTAAAAAATGATTAATACAAATATTAAATGATTTAAATTTTACCTTCTGACGCATTCTTAGGTTCCGGTACATCTTCATATCTGTGCATTTTACTTTTAATGAATGAATTAGATATTTTTGAGGTACTTGTATAAATATTTAAAGTATTAGTATCTAGATCATTCAGGCCATGTTGAAGTGATTCGTTATGATTTTCGTTGTGAAATTTCTTGTTGATCTCTTTTATTGCGTCAAGAAGAGTTTTTATCTTAGGTCTTTTTTCTGGGTTTGCATCCCAACATTGTTTCATTAACTTCTTATACTCTAAAGGAGTTTCTGATGCAATAGGTGGTCTCATACCAGCCGCAATTTTCAATACAAGCTGAAAATCATGTTCATAACCAGAAAACGGAGGATATCCAGATGAAATCTCCCACATAAGCATCCCAACGCTGTAAATGTCGGATTCAACAGTATGTTTTTTTCCGACAATAACTTCAGGTGCTATATAAGGGAGATTTCCATATATACTTCCTAATGGCTTATCTGCAGGTCCACAAAAACCAAGATCACTAATGTACCAGTAATGTTCTTTTTGCCAGTATAAGACATTACCGGAATGCAAATCTCTATGAATTGCATTCTCACTATTATGGATTTTATTAATCGCACTGCATATGTTGATTACAATTTTGAACTTGTCTGGCCAAGTAAGTCTTCCACGAGTTTTTTTCAAGTAATTTCTTAAATCCATATCCATCTTACTCATTACAAGCATATAATTACCATATGGGTCTTGAGTTAGTCCATAACATTGAACGATATTCATCCATTTATTACATATAGATAAATGTGAATTAGCCTATAAAAAAAATAATTATTATTTTAAGTTAAAAAAAGTTATAATCTCTTTTAATCCTCTTTTAATT
Organism: Rhizophagus prolifer; assembly: GCA_019425655.1. Lineage (NCBI taxonomy): Eukaryota > Fungi > Glomeromycota > Glomeromycetes > Glomerales > Glomeraceae > Rhizophagus > Rhizophagus prolifer. Next base: position 3,339 of record NQWY01000064.1, read on the forward strand.
TTAGATTACAAACCTCTTCAAACCAACTTCGGTTTGCACTTTTAACATTTTCCAATTTTTTAATTATTACTTTTTGTCTTCCGAATCTTATTAATTGCTGTTCTTTAGAATCCCATTCCTTGTATTGTCCATTAATCCAAATTGCTGTATAAATTTCGGAGAATCCGCCTTTTGTTAGATATTCAAAATCTTTTAAATTATTGTAAGGAATCCATTCGACTATCATATCTGGTTTAAGAGTTTCTAATTGACACTTGCGTATCAAATTATCAATATTATCATTTCCGGATGTCCAATTTAAATGATTTGCTTTTAAATGATTTCGAACACAATATTCACAAAATAACGTCGCCAAACATTCTTGGTTACAATTCTCACAAGTTCTTTTTTTTCCTAAATCAAAAAGAACTTTGTCGCTATCATAAATTTGCAACAAAACTTTTACTGCCTCTTTTTTTTCATCGGGAGTTAATTCTTCATTTTCATTAACAAATTTCAATCTAAATTCGTGTTGTTTGTGTATATCATTATATACTTTTTCATCTGTCAATTCATATGCTAAGTTAATTTTGGCATTATATCGAAGCATAACGTTAATTTAAACCAAAAAAAAAGAGTAAATTCTCATTAAAAAAAGTCGTTACTATTTATAACTGCACTTTGTTTAACGTTAATAATCGATAAGGCTATAAATCCGTTTGCGCCCCAAAATATATATATATAGCTTAATAAAATGAACTAATTTAGTATTATAAAAACATAACTGTGAAAAATTTCCTAATTGCTTTCAATGTACAAAAAATTTAATTAATTTAATTAGGATTAGGCGTAAATTAACCATCACATCCTAATTAGAACAACATTGTAACAATCATTAATACGCCATGCATTAGCGTGACAAATAAAAAACGATATTTTTTTTTAAAATACAACCATTACACACGTGCAAAAAAAAAAAAAATTATTGAAGCATTGGTACATATATATATAAATGAATTTCAAAAAGGTAATTTGTATGTTATCATGTTAATAACACATTCAAAAAAAAAGTGAAGAGGAGAAAGAAACACAACTATTCATCACAGGATCAAACTTACCTGATTATCAAAGAAAATAGATCTTTCATTAGATTCAATTGATTGGCGATCATAATTACATATGTAATTTTATCAGCCCTCGTGCATGTTTGTGAAATGGGGACTCAAATGTTGGTAACCTTGATCGACCACTACTTTTTTTTTAATGGTAACCAATAAATCTTCGTAACTTGTTATTCGATTGTGACGTCATACATGTGAATTTTTTTGTTAAAATGTATGTTGATAACAACTTTCAGAAAAGATATTTTGGTAACGAGTAGCTTGAAACAAAAGTAATCCAATATATCTTACCTTATTTAGATAATTTCGGCTGAATTTTATATCCTTTTAAAAACTTCACAAAATAATTGTGGCGCAGATCAAATATTTGCAGCGCAGCAATTTTTGATGACGCAATTTTATATAACGTAATTGTGCAGGATAATTTATTTTAAAAAATTATTCAAATAATCAATAATCTAAAAGAGTTTCATTCTTCTCATTTTTAAGTTAAATATTTGATTTATTTTTGTTATTCAATAACAAAAAGGTAATATGCAATACAGAGAATCAACACTCAATGATGAATTATAAATGTTATTTCTCTAGATAATTTATAAATTTTGTTAGAAAAATTACAACTATATTTTGCTTCATGATACAATTTTCTATGTTACTGTTATTTTTAATACATTGTACTTTCATACAAAAGATAAATATATTGTTATATCAAAAATAGGAGTATATAGAAAATAAGTTAATATAAATAAAGTAAAGTATGATTTTTAAAATTTTGGTAACGTGATCTATGTTTATTTATCACTCGCGTCACACCACTTCACGTTTCAGTCGTTTCACTGTTTAGCGAAATCCTATTTGTCACATAATACATATCATATCAATAATAACATTTTTTTTACAAACAATCTAAGACTTTAATAAACAATGCTTTTAAATTACAAAAAATTTTTATAATAAATTACAAATTATAAAAATTTTAAAAAATATTAACAGTATATATCCAAATAGTAATAAGGTAAATTGATTGACGAGAATTAACCATTAATTTTTTAAGAAAGGATTATATGAATTCTTGGCAAAGGTTCATCGAACTTGTTGAACTTGTTATGGCGCAAGTAAAAAATTTTTTTTCAACCCGTGAAACTAGTTATTTGGGAATGAAAGTGCTTCTGATACAGATGAATTATGAGACGTGGAAAGTCGCGAATAATTCTTTAACAGCTTAGAATATGACAAATAATTTTATTTTAAAATTAATTAAAACTCTAATACTTCACATGCTAAATATACGCCTATTATATCACATTTTAAAACATCGAAGTACATAATATTGATATTGTATTTGTAAAATTATCATGACTTTAATGATAACGAGAATTTTCAGCAAGTAAAAAATTGGGGTTTGTTTTTTTACCGCACCTGCGATATATTGCACGGGTGAATATTTTGTACTCCGATTTTGCGCCACAGTAAGCCTGCGAAATGTAATACAATTTTTCATATTATAAATTCTTTGAATCTTAATCAAATAAAATTATTTAAGAACATTAAAATTCTGATTTTAAATGCACATTGCACTAATATAATTTTGAATTTTTTGAAAAGTAATTTAATTGTGTAAGTACCAACAATAATAAACAGAATTTGATTTCTAAACTTTTTGGACGCTTAAATCCAAACATAATAACCAAAGATCAAGAAATGTAACTAAGGATTAAATTTATAAAACCAAATCAAGAAACACAATCAAAAGTTGGGATCAAATTCAGTTATTCTGAAAAAAAAGAAAAAAAAGAGAAAAAGAAAGAGAACATTAATAATTTTCAGACAAAAAAAAAGACGTGAAAATAATAAAGAAACTGAGAAACTCACTTTCTCACCAAAGCTTATGGTTCTATTCAAGTCTATATCGAAGTTTAAGGTGCTCCTAAAAAAAAGAGAGAACGAACGTTAATAACGTTCTCAAATATAAAAACTCGAACATAATAAAAAAACAAGAAACTCTTATCTGCAATTTCAAAGTTTATACCAGCTCCAGGTCGTTCTTAAAAGAGCAGAAAAACAATTTTTTTTTCAAATTGTAGTGCGCCGCAAAATCGGATTCACCAATGAAAAGGCGCGATAAAACATAACCCTAAAAAATTATGTTAGAATATATTAATGCAGTTTCCAAGAATCTGTGTAATTTTAAGATTACGTGACTAAACGAATACCATTCTATTCTTAAATACTTACATTTTCTGAATTTTGCAAACATTACAATTAACAAATTTAGTATGTGTCGCAGAAGATATAAAGTTGTACAACAATAACTTTGAACAAATATGTAAGATAATATCGAGATTTTGCACGAATACTATACATGTAATCAAAATTATTGCTGTATTAATATTACCACCAATTTACACTAATAAAAAAGTGATAACAAAAAATAAAAATAATATTTTGGAGTTTACTCGTATAGATCTTAAAACTAATCCTAAATGATGAGCGGTTTTATTAGTCAAACACTTCCACAATCCAATTGAACAGAATTTTTTTTACTCCAAAAAAAAACTTGCCTTTCATCCCACGTATATACAGTAAATAAATTGCATTATATATATTATGCATGAGTATAGAATTCTAACAGCACGGATTCATGACACTTTAACGCCTCGAAACACGTATTTTTGGCGTCAGAATCCAAGTTTCATTTCGGAATTAGCAAGATTCGATAAAATCTACCGATCTGCAAAGACGCAAATCATAACGAGCAATTCTTTACCATTTGGTGACAAAACTATAATCAATTAATCTGCTGATCTCCAAGCCACCCTTGATGCAATAATCTTGACTCATTATGAGTATTATATTGATTGAGTCAAGATTCATATATCATGACAGCAACTTACCACTAACTAACTAAAAACTTTCAGATATGACTCTTTCCCCAATAAGAAAATCGTGGACGGAAGACTCGGTAACCTTAGTTTTGTTTGGAAAGGGAGAAAGTTCATTAATAATTTTTCTCTCTAGGTATGGAAATGTATCGAGAAACTGGCAAATCTCGACGACATGACGCAACAAGTTTACAAATAGTTTCTCTTACAGTACAAGTATGACTCAAAAGTTTATTTCCTTTTAGCCAGATATTGATCCTTGATGTTCTTCTACATTAGAAACCATCGAACACTTTTTCCAAGAAATTCCCAGAACAAGCCACTGCCAATAATAGTAAAAATCGATGAGACCATAATAGTAATAAGCACAATATGGGACGCACTTTGTTATTTGTATACAGCCAACTTCAGTCCAAAATACCTATTCTTTTGGCGGTTCTCACTTTGTGTGTTCCTTTTTTTGGGATTGTCTTTGCTCAAAAAAAATTTAAAATTCCGGGCATCAAATCTTTTTCCAAATCTACCAGTAAAACTGAGGTCTTTTTCTTTGGGTATTTTCCCATTTTTGGCATTCCTCTTCCTGGAAAAAGATCAGGCCTTTCTCTTCAAGCATCTAAACCAGATTGCATTATGGATCACCATCTTGAGTGCAGGGAAACGATGTCCATCGGTGGTAAACGTGTCCTGGAAACAAAGCTATTACAAGACCATCAAAGCATCATTTGGAGCATCAATCACGACTCCCAAGGATCAAGACAGGAAAAGGATGGTCGAGAATCGACAGGAAAACGATCGATCTCTTTTCTCCCGAGATTTGAAAACGGAGAAGACGCTGGAAAGATGGGCCATTGGGAATTGCGCGGAAACGAACCCGTGGACGCATCTAATTCTGGTGAGGCCCGATATCCAAATGAGAGCTCACTCAATTTATGTGAAAACGAGAGATGTAGTACCTACCTGTCAAAATTGCCAGCGCTACTTTCCCTCTTGAAGAATGACCGCTTCGGATTTCATATAATTACGAGTAAAAAAGATCTGTATGATCTGTCAAACTTATTGGACGAAGATAACATTAAGTATTTCGCTAAAACATTTGGTATTATTGATCCTCGTGCTATATGTATTGACCGATTAGGACTTTCAATCTTGATGTTGGATAATCATGGCCACATGTTTTGTTGGAACGATATGGGACAAGACATGGAGTACATGGGATCTAGTTTGATTGAAGGTCTCACGAACCACTTTTTCAACCCAGATAAGATATATGAGGTTTTGGAGGACACTTGCGAGCTTATGACCAAGGAGGAACTTCTACGTCGGGTGAGAGATGGAACAATGTGGCCGTAAATTCTTTACTATTGATAGCACGCAAGACCTTTGGGCTTTAGCTCAGTTTTAACTTAATAACCTGTTCAAAAAAGAAAAAAAAAATTATCACAAAAACGGTATATAGAGTAAACTGCGGACTAGTTAAAAATAAATGATTAACTATTAACATTGGAAAATCTACAGTTTAATTTTTCGCTGTCTATAAAATCAAATAATATTAACATTAACTCTTTTGTTTAAATTAAAATTCGTGATTTTCTGAATCATTTCACTAAGAGACATTACGTATGCAGTACGGTTAAATTATGTCTTGCCAGAAAATATGAATAAATCGTAATCACAAGATTTGAAAGTGTAATCAATCTTTTATCAAAAAGCAAATGTTCGTACAAACGTGACGTAATTGTTTATATATGGATGTGTATTTTTATTGGCTAAATTTCAAATGTGTCGCAAAAATATAAACATGTGATAACTAGACTATTTTGATTTAATTGTGCCACAAAAAATTTAATAGCGAAAACAAAAAATACTTTCTATTCTTCAAAATAATTTGGCTATTGGAGGAGTAATACGGAAGAATAAAACACCTTACAAAACATAAATAATAATAATAATATTTTTTATTTTTATTCAATTTACAAAGAACCTTAATAAAAAAATAATTCGATTATCGAAATAAATAATTTGAAGGTATAACGTATTAAAATTTATGTTTTTGTTTCTATATTGCATATAATACAGTATATTAATTAAATACATTGTAACATGTAGTAATGTCTAAATCTAACAAATGCTCATTGCGAGATGATAGTTCTGATAACCTTATCAATTGTATAACTCTTGTAATCGACAATGTTGAAGATTCCTGAAACAAATCTTGACATGGATTTGGTTGGAAAGAATTATGTCGACGTCACTATAATAAACTAGTAATAATGAAAATCATCGACTGGTGAGAGCTATGAAAAACACAAAGAATATATAAAAGATAATAAAAGAGGACGACCACGAAAGAATGTTCTTGTAAAAATACCAAAACGGCTCCAACCTATTTTGAATCTTCCTTTGGACGCACTTATTTGCAACCCATGTCTTTCTGCAATGGATCATGATAAAGAAAATCAACGATCTTAACCACCGATCCAAAGAATGCCAATTGTGAATTTTGAATATTCATATGTCCTTCGCTCCGATCCTATGTATTCAGCTAAAGAATACAATGAACTAGCAATTCTATATCATGAGGCTTGTGATGAACCAAAACGACTTGCTTAAGTATGTAACAAAAATTTTTAGCTTTAACTTCTAGTGAAAAATTTGTTTAATGTAACAAAAGTTTTGCATTCTAATTCTTTTATTTCGCTTTTCAATAACAAAAATTTTTGGCTTCAATTTATAGTTAGAAAATTCGTTTAGTGTCTTAATATTTTATATAAAAAACAACACAAATATGGAGAAAGTCAACTGACGAATTTAAAAAAATGTTGGAAACAGACAAACCAGTCTTTTTGATGAATTGGTTACTAGTATAAATCCTGAGGAAACTCGTTATAATTTGAAACTCGTTATAATTTGTTATTTTTTAGCCGGGTTTAATAATAAATTCATTAGTGGTGTAAAAGAAGATATAGGATTTTTGTTAAATACATCAGGAACTTCAGCATCAACGATCGATACACTAGCAAATGCCGGCAGTTAGAAAAGAAACCATTCAAAAACAAAAGATTCGGATAGCCAATTCACATCAACAAACTGTCAAAGGTGGTTTTTTTACGTTCAACAGAAAAATCATTTGATTTGATGATTACCACAATATTATACTATACGACGACCAAATTCCACCACAAGTCATGCTTTGCATTTTACAACAATACTTATGCTTTTTTACGATCTCTTGACAAAGTTAATAAAGTGAAATAAAAGGTTCTTATGATATTAACGCCAATGTAATTACCATACACGACAATAGATAAAAAAGAAAGACATCTTACAATTACTTTTACGATAAAACGTTAAATGCATTCCTTAACATTTCTGGACAATCTTAGCTTAGAACCTGCGGTGTACTAAACAAAAAATATATATTTGACTACTTGTCCATACTGAAAAATATATTTTTTTTACTGGTATAACTAAAGAGTAATTATTAAATAATAATAAAATATAATCGTTAAATATAATATATATAGGAATAATATATTGTTATAATCAGTATTCTAATTAACAATAATTATATTAATATTTATTTAAAATTCATGTAATTATATAATTCTTTAACTTGAACAAGAATATACAATTTATCAATTTGTGTGAACTCTGAACTTCTAAAATAAGCAGATAATTACATATCTATATAATCCATTTTCAAACCCTATAAAAAAAAGAATGTCCAGAAAATGTCCGTCTATCCGGAAAATGTCCGAAATATTGCAATATTCCAGACATTTTCTGGACATTTGACCCGAACCCTAATGTCCGGAATATTGCAATATTTCGGACAT
>NQWY01000067.1:0-10534 GCA_019425655.1 Rhizophagus prolifer
ATCAATTTTCCGGACATTTTCATGATAATTTTTGAAACACCTGGGCAAATTCCGGACATTTTCGTTGACATTTTCCGGACATTCTTTTTTCGTAGGGATAGTATAAAGTCACGTGATAGTTTTATTATAAAAAACTTTTGTAGAGGCGGAAGTTTCTTTATATATTGAACCTTTTTTTAATTACATGTAGTGTAAAAAAAGGTCATAAAAAGAGAAAATGGATTACGGTAAAATAGATCTTATTGTCATAATTGTCACATTTTTTGTCTTTGTGTCGATATATCGCTGTTTTTTACAGTTTATAAAAATGATAAAAATAAAAACGAAATTGATTTTATATTTTTTACTAAATATAGAATTCTCTTCCTAGAGGTAGTGCTTCATCAAATGACGAAACTCAAACCGAACCAACTTTTGAACTGAACCATCGACAATGAAATTACTTCAAATTTTATGTATTAAAGATGTATTAAAGGAATGTATTCGAATCAAATTCTACTTGAGTTCAATAAAATTAGGCCAATCGCCTGCGCATCGTTGGTTTAATTGCTAGAATACAGTTGAAACCATGTAAATATTATATTTTTGTTCCAAAATAGTTGGAACGTAAGTTTTCTAATTTTTATTGCACTTAAAAGGGGAAAGAATCAAAAGCACAATTTTCTTAATTTTAAATGATTATATTGTATGTATACGTTACTTGTGGCTATTATTATATTTTAACTCTGGCGAAATTAAGTTAACTTCGACCGGAATTAAAATCGTATCAAATCACACTTTTTATCTAATTCTCACAAGTCTTACTCTGTCGAATCTTGAGTTTGTTTAATAAATCTTGCTTCATTTCCGGAAATTCATCGGTATTCCATTTATCTTTCTTAATTAATTTTTCGATTTCTTCTCGAACTACATTAAAATTAGCATTAAAATATCTGAAAAAAAAAAGCATTAATTATAAATCAGAAAAAAAAATCACAAAGTTAGAGAAGTTTAAAAAATAAATAGACATACAATACTTCAGGAAACCATTTTTTCCAACGTCTCTGAAACGGTAATAAGTAAAATAACTCAATTTCGGCTATAAGCTATAAGAAATTAAAAAAAAAGATTTAGTACTTTCAAATATAAAAATTTTATGTTAATTAATTATAACATTAATACCTCTGCCCTCATTTTCCAATATGAAGCTTGAATGTCGTCATCATTATTCACTTCACCGAAAAGCGTGATAAACACATTCAAAATATATATAGACATCATGAATATGAATAAAACTACCAATATTGCAAGTGCCGGATTTTTTACAAATGGCCAATTGGATAATGAACTTGAATCGCCTATCAAATTTTAAAAACTACTATTAGTTGTTAGAATACATTTTACTAAAAACATATGAAATATACCTGTGAGTAACAAACTCGTTGCCAAAAATGAAGTAGACGAGTTTGTAAACATGTTTGTGTTTTCATCAGGCTTTTGTATAATAAATAAATTGTTATTTGCGTCAGTAGTTTCATTATCAAATACTTGATAGGTAGGAGTCAAATTCCAAGGGTTATTAGGGTCGTCATTAACTATACGTTTGTCTAAAGAATAACTCGATTTTGGTGATAATAGAATATAAAATGCAAATGTGAAACTAAACAAAATCATTAATAATATGTAAATAAAAAAAAACCATAGTTTTTTCACAATTTTAATAATAATTGTGTAATAATGTCCATAATAAAAAGTCACCATAAATAACATTATAAATTTTGATGTTAAAAATAAACATAAAAAAGAAGAATATGGAATTATCTGATGATCTATATCCCCTGTTTCATATGTTTGAAGCAAACGAACAGAAGTATAAATCGTAAGTGAATACATAATTAAATCTATAATGTTTTAATTATAAATAAATAGTTAGATATTTGTTATTTTTCTTAATATGTTATGAATTAAATATTATTTCATACCAAATATAAGCTCAAATTCGACGAACAATTTAAGAGGATTATTACGAGCTATTTTGTAAACAATTCGACGAAATACAAAAAATAAATATAAGAATCCCAATATAATTGAAACCCACAGAAGTTTTACTCGTGTTTCTTTTCGTATAAATTGCTGGTTTCCTTCTATATCAGCAGAAGCAGCACTATAAAAGCTTATAAATAAAGCCATATGTCCAACAATGATACCCATAAAATAAAATGATCCATAGGAACGCCATTTAAAGTGAAGTATTGCTCGTCCACTTATAGTTTTGTAAATATCTTTGTTTATTGTATTAGCAAATAGACTAGGTTGAGGCATGAGAAAATCCCACCATTTATAATCTTGTGAATAATTAGAAAACTTAATATAAGGAACCATTAAAGTAACGCGTGGTATACTTGCTGACATTTTTCTTAAAAGCTTGCTTCTAATTTTATAAAATATGTTGTACAATGAATAATTATAAGAAACAGATCCAGTTATTTGAGGAGGATCTCGAAAAGCAATAAAATCGACATCGTCAAATACAAAACGTTTAATCATAAAACCGTCCATACTATAAGAAGGAGAATCTATAATCAGACATGTTTCTAATGAATATCTCTCAACATAATTTGGAAAATAATTATTTAGCAATGGCATCGCAGAAGTAATAATGCTCAAAAATATTTTGTTATTTCTTAAATCTTGTTTAAAATAATTCATACAATTTTTGTAGATATCCTCTATTAATTCTAAATTACGTTCTTTGATTGCAAATTTTAATAATTCAGCACCATATTTCAAAAGACCAAACTTATTATTTGCTAAACTTAAAGCCCAACCATTTGATTCAAAACTATCATAATTTGGTAAAGGTAAATTAATTCCTGAAAATAATTTTTCATAATCTTGTAATAATATCAATATATTCGAATTATTCAAATTCATATAATAAAAATAGATTAAAGAAATATTATATTCGTTAAAATAATAAATAAAAAGGCCAATGGTCGTAAATATAATACAATTGTTATCAATTAATTTCGTTCCTAGTAAACGTCTTTTTCCGAAATTATATTCAATGTCAATGTCAATCCATTCGTAAATTAAACTCCATTCGTTGCTATCATCAATTTTTTTAAAAACTTGCAATACAATTTTCACATCATTAATTCTTATTCTCCACTTAATTGTATTATGAATTAATTCATTTTTACTTATATAATCATCAAGAGATACATCATTCATGACTTTTTTGCTTTCTTGGAATAATTCGCATATTATATCTTTATATGAATTAAATAAAAGAATTTTCAAATGATTGAACGTATCCTTGATCTTATCAACGTCATCGCGTTCATCAGAATCTAAATACATATTCCAACATTCATTAATAGTTTTATCATTTTTATTACTAAATTTGGCATAATTTTCTAACGATAATTTTTCTTCAAATTCAATCTTAAGAAAACAATCATCTAAAATTCCAAATGCGTATTTAGTTGTAAATTGAATATTATTTTGAAAAATTTCGGGTTGATAATTTTTCTTTTTTGAACAATAATATTTCATGATGGAATTCCAAATATCACTACTACGATCGAACAAATTAAGTAATAAAGGATATAAGGACAAATCAACATGTTTCATAATTTTATATAATGAAATATCTAATAAAAAAAAGTAGATAATTAAATATCAATAATAATGCAATTCAATAAAGTTGAATAAATATAATAAATATAATATATACCATCATTTATATCAAAAGTAGCAATAGGAATTTCTAATTCAATTGAAAGAATGATAATTTTATCCTTTAAGTCCTTTTTATCCTTGAATTTTTCATTCTCAGATTTTTTATTTTCGAATTTTTCATCATCGAACTTTTCATTATCGAATTTTTCATCACCGAACATTTCATTTACGAATTCTTCGTCCTTGATTTTTTCAGACTTGATTCTTAAACAAATAAACCTTTCATTACTAGAAATTCTGATATCCTTTCTTTCATCAAACTATTGATTTTTTAAATAATAAATTAATTATAATGAATATAGAAATACATTTTTTTAATTGAATAATTTAACGCATTTTATTACCTCCTCATACTCCTCATCAGCAAATATTTTTACATTTCTTCCAGTAAGAATATCCCATTCATAAATGCAATTACTTAAAAGTAAATAAAGTTTATTGTATTTTGATATACTAATTAATTTATAATCTTCAGGTATTTCGTAAGTTTTACACTTCCATTTGTTATTTTTAGTTTGCATGAAATAAACCCGAAGAAATTTTTTTTCATTATCTTCATTCAAATATTTCGAATATTTACTATCTTTACTATCTTTACTATCTTTACTACTACATATAATAAATTCGCCATTTACATTAAAGGTACAATGATTCTGATAAATCTTTTCATCGTCTTTGTGTTGTAATCTAATCTCCTTGTTATTATTATTCATATCGATCATTTCTAATAAAATAATTAATGTCAGATATTTTAAAATTTATCGGAATTGAACAAATGTGTAATTACTTACTAAGTTTATTATCATAAATATAAACGAGCTTTTTATCATCGGAAACGCATATTTTGTCCAGATTTTTGATCCCATCAACTGTACCATGTTTTTTTTCGTCAGATATATTCCAACCGACAATTGATTCATCTTGATTATAAATAACAAGATATTCTTCATTTGGGGATACTTCTAACTTCGTAAAAGGTTTAACTTTATTGATATAAATGTCGGTTTCATTTCTATCTTCGATTTTTATGATTAAGTCATCCATTTGATAACAGGAATTAAGAAGAAAATTTTTAATGTAAGTTTTATCTCGTAAAAGAGAATCATCGTGCAAATATATATATTTGAATTATATTTACAGTATATTGTATATTTCGAAAATATAAACTAACCTTTAAAGGATAAAAAGAATAACTGAACACGCTTGCTTAAAACTGTTACTATTCTGGGAGATTTTTAATGATTGGCAAAGTGCATACTATATATTATATAATTTTTTTTTTTTTTTGGTCAATTACAATAAGATTATCGTTAAAATCATTGAAGCGTTCACATTTTTCAAGCCGGGATTATTTATAATGTCGGCTAGAATTATCCAAAAAAAGAATGATCCACATTTCACTTACTTTTAAAAAAAAATTCTTTTATTATGCATATTTGTCATTCAATCCAACAGTTTTTAATGTTTGAATTAGGCAAATTATAATCATATATTCTAGATCTTGTGTACATTGTATCATGATAGACGTTCGAATCAGAAGAGATACTATTGAACCTTATTCTAGACATGCATGACGGCTGATTACGCATTTTGCACTTTCATAATTGTCTGAACAATCGAACAATCTTTATAAGATTATGCACAAAGCGGGGACAAGACTGCTCGCTCAGGTCCTAGATTTATTATGATTCATTCATTCTACAAAACAGTTTTTATTGTATGTAAGTAATTTTAATAGAGAGTATTATCAAGCAGTAAATATTTTTCTCCGATTAGCCTCTTTTAGAAAACATGATTAGATTGAAAACTTGATAATAAATTATTAATGACGTAGTTTTTGTTGTACTAACGAACTCATCCAATCATTGCAATATGATCTAGGATTGATTGAGCTTTAGATCTCATAATAAAACTAATTTCGATCATTAGAAGAAATTGCTATATATAACATGCGAAATTCTGAATTCTATTATTTTAATAAAGAATTTTTCAAAACCACGCAGTATCAAATTCATTGTTAACTACATGTAACCCTAATTTAATTTTTAACTGGGTGCGCGGGCGAAAAAATTTACTAATTATTAACACGGAAATACCGTATAAATATTAAATCTGAAGGAAATCTTCTCAAAGAATTTAAATTATTAAAAGTGTATGATACAATTTTTATATTTTTTTTTCTGTTCGTACTAGATAGATTACGTGATCGATATTTGTGTCTCTATTTAATTATTGAATAAGAGATAATAAATTACGGAAAGACTATATGTACAAGAAGTCCTATTATATTATTACTTCAGTACTTGACAATGTTCCAAATCAACTTAGATTTAAAGCCTTTAATATTTTAAACTTTCTAAGACTGATCAGTTTTAGATATGGTCAAATTTCGGATATAGATACAGGCGTAAAAAAAAAAAATAGGAATAAACATTACAAGTAAAATCAAATTATTACCTTTCCTTTTCATAAATTTTATTTGATAATAAAATGTGCTAATCTTTTGGCCAAAACAACTACATGACACAATTCGATTCCGGAATCATTAATAAAGCTTATATAAAAAAAAAATCATTTTAATTCATCCATAAAATAAAATTTTTTAATTCAAACAATTTGGTTGGAAAGTGTGTGAAGAAGAATGTAACAAAGAAAGTACTGTATTTAATTGGTGTAACCCATGTAATTTCATACCAAAAAAAGGCATTAGAACGAAAAATCTCAACAAATAATTTATAATTCTGGATAAATTATTTGATACACGCTAATCCAAAAAAGTATACTAGAACGAAAATGATTCAAAAAATCAAAAAAGGAATGATGAACAATAATCAGTAACACGTGTAATAATACTTTTGTGGGAAAATCTTATTAACACCTACCCCAATAAAAGAACTTGGCAGTTTTATGCATAATGAAAAAAATTTTTTTTTTTCTCGGCTTCAATCATGACGTAATTAACGAATAAATTAGAAATTCCAAAAGTTTTTGAATGAATTTATTGGAAATTTATTATCTCTAGAAAATTATATGACCGAATCTACTAAACATATTAAAAATGTATGTAATAATAAAATGTTAATAGAAAAATGTAAATGCCTTTTTATAAAAGTCAAAATCTTTGGTAGTACATCTTACGTACCTATATAACGTATTCACCGATGGGATTTTATAGATTTTACACTTTTTTATACCTTTTCTATACCTATCAAATAAAAAAGCTGCACATTACACTACATATTTTTTTCTCGCTCTGCAAGTTTACTTAGAGTAGTAAGAGTGGTTTTAAAAGATTTTCAATAAAACACTTTTTTTCGTTAAAATTGAGTTTTTTTTGCTAAGAATAAACTTATTTTGAAATTGCTGCGCCACCAACCAGGCACAGATTTCATTTGATCTATTATTAGCTAATACCTTACCTATAAAAGAAAATGCGCAAATATACATGTATATTTTATTATTGAATTTACAGGCTGAGGACTTAGCATTTTCGTCTTCTGTAATAAGATTAAATCAGTGATTGAATAACAATGTGGTTAATCCAAATAGTTTCACAATGGACAATTAATTGGACTAGTAGTAATAATGTTATTGATAAATCGGCTATAATAAATACCTTTTTATAATATTAAATATATCGCAAAAGGAGGATTAGTAAAGTATATAAGGCAAATTGAATTGATGGACACATAAGGTATTGGAATAATAAAAATCAAAATTGGGAAATACAAGGTCAAAATATGTTCGTTGCTCTGAAAAGTTTAAACAATTCAAAAAATGTTACATTATAATTTATGAATGAGATATTTTATAATTAATAAATTTAATTTTCCTAACATATATTTGTGTATAATATCTTTTTTTCTTTTATGTATTAGATCGCATTACATCATAAAAGTAGATGGTATTTTGATTAATATTATTAGATTTTACGGAATAACACAAGATCCAGAAACAAAATTATATGATGGTTTTGGATGATGCAAATAATGAAAGTTTACGAAATTACTTGGACACCAATTATAATAAATTAAGTTGGAGAGATAGGATTGAATTTTTACGTTATATTGCACTAGGATTTGGATATATTCATAAAAACGAAATAATTCATCGAGATTTACATATTGGCATTATATTGATATGGGATTATGTAGACCTTGCAGGTTACAATAAGACAAAATTATACTGAAGCTGCAGATATTTATAATTGTGGTATAATTATGTATGAAGTAATTTCTGGATTACCTCCATATCATGATACGAAACATGATGAAAATTTAACAATAAAATTTGTCGAGGACTTAGACCAAGATTTGATATTGAAGTTCCCTTTTTAATTTTATATTTAGTTAAAAGATGCTTAGATGCGAATCCATCAAACCGACCAACGGCAAGAGAAATTAGTGAAATTTTAATCCGATGATTTAATGAAAATGATGAATATATGATGATAATCGAACGGAATTAGAAAACAAGTTAAAAAAGTAGCAGAACTCAATATACTTTCAACTAAGTTAGCATTATCATATAAAATACATTTAGAGGCTATATATTCTAGTAGGTTACTTAATTTCGATAATCTTCTTGAACCAAAGATTATAATGAACAAAATGTTAATATTATAAGCAAGGAATCCTTAGGTATTAATTAATAATTTTTTAATTTTAATTATAAAATTTCTAATGAACTTTATTAATTAATTTAACGAAAAATGATAAATTTAACATTGATTTATTTTTATTCATTCTTAGAGAGAAAAAAATGGGATTGTGATAAGGTATTCTTCCGCCCAGCATTATCATTATTTAAAATTGTAGTGATATTTTAGTTGCGTTTTAATATTAGCAAAAGCATATCTGATCTTGCACGACTGACACAAGACCGACGACAAAATCTCGACAATCCAAAATCACGACAGGTCACCACTATCCCGACAAAAAAAATATCTATTCTATGATATCCTTAATTAATAATATAATTCAAACATATTCAATGAAATAAAAGTAATCAAATTTGTCTTATTTTAATCACTTGTCGGGATATTGTTTTGTCGGGAATTTTGGATGCAAAAGTCGCTTGCATCTCATGAAATGAATCAAATTTTTGATTCTAATAATTTCAATTAATAAAATTAATGGTATAGATGATTTAATCATTTAGAAATGAAAGATTAATCAAAATAAGATCGCCGAAAATATAGAATAAGTTCACGTGAAAATCTTTTTGAATTTTAAAACGCAGATCAAACGATCAGACATGTACATTATAATATATTAAGTGTTATACAATTTTAATTAAAAAATTAAAAATTCTTTTCATTTTAATATATTAAATGTTACAATTTAATTAAAAAATCAATAAAAAGTTTCATGACTTTGGAACTAGAAACCAATCTTACAACGGATCGAAATCATGTGAAAATTTTTTGGCGCAGTAAGTTCTAGCTACACGTGTTTGTTAAACGTTCTATACTTCTATTTATTCATAATCTACGAAAATGAAAGATTCTCCTAGTAAAATGTTTAACTGATTCTATCTCAAATATTATTAATCATAGAATTAGTGTAATGTAATGCAAAACACTCAATATTTCTAACAATTGGACTAGAAAGAATCTTTTGCTAATAGCTGAATAAATTTTTTTTTTTACCATTCCTGCAAGTTGCAAGTATTAAAATAGATACCCTATGATAGATTTTATGATATTGTTAAAGGCGAATTTATAAAGTATATACAGATTATAGAACAAAACAATTGATAGACATATACATTGGAATAATAAAATCAGGAATTTAGAATGAATTAGTTCCAACTTCCAAGAAACCTGTTGCTAAAAAAAATATTAGATTAGAGGATATGAATGAGGTATAATAAATTTTATTATTTGATGAAATTTTTTGATCTTTACTAACATATTTTTTATTTATATTTACAAGATTACATCACATTATAAGTCTTTCGAAGCCCGTTTATTGTGTTTGCGTTATTGAATTTTACAAAATAATTTAAGATCCAGAGGCAGAAAATCATATGATGATTTTGATCTTTTAAAGAATGAAAGTTTATCACAATGAATTAAGTTGGGGAGAATCACATTACAATTGGATTGACGTATGGTGATATTCATGTAAGATTATCCGAATAACGATGCATCAATAATATAAAAAACATTATATATGCGAGGACCAAAGCTATTGATAATTGATAATTGAGTATTTCCATACCATGATGTTAAGTCATGATAGAAAAAAATTTTCAGGGTTTACTAAGACTAAGAATCTAGTATTCAAGTACTTTAATTTGTTGAATATATAATTAAGTGATGCCGTTAAATCGGTCAGCATCGGAAGAAATTAAAAAGGTTCTGATACAATAGGATAATGAACTTAATCCACTTATAATGAAAAAGCAGAAACAAAATTAGAAAAGTCAATGTGTCTTCTATTAAAATGATATAGTTCGAAATTAATTTATTTTAGATGGTCAAATAAAAAATTTATAGAGGTTCTCTTAAAAAATATAATTCTTATTAGATAATAAATCTTAATTTCATAGTATAATTGTAAAGGAATAAAGTTTAATTGGATTTTTGATTTAATTTATTATTTTACAGTCATATATAATAATTTCTGATCCTAATTATAAATTACAATTAATGATACAAGTTTAGAATTTTTTTTTTTTGTAATTGATGAAAATAATATTATAAACTCATTGTGACAATTCGTTAAATAAGCACGTTCTTATAGATCACACGAAGCCAAAATTTTATTACCTATGTAATAAATATCATAACAATTGATCCTAAAAG
>NQWY01000068.1:0-10291 GCA_019425655.1 Rhizophagus prolifer
TACAAGTTAGAAAATATTTAAACAATATAGTCTAATGTAAAATGGCAAAACAGAAAACTATACTATAAAAAAAGATAAATCAGAAGAAAGAGAAGAGAAAAAGAAATTTCTATAATAAAATTATTCAAAAAAATTTAAAGAAAAAAGAAATTGATTTCTATGATGAGTCCATCGACCCGAGTGTAAAAAATTAGAGGACGTCCATTGAATCCAGGACGAAGTATTTAATAAAGGTACAGAAGAACAAGGTTCTTGGGCATGATCGCCAAAAATAGAGGAACGCTTTGGTCTGTCAAACGAAAAGTTCGTAGAAGTTTGATTAGCCAATCAAAACTTATTTTTATTTTTATTTTTATAATCTGAATAGATCATATGCAGTACAACAAACATGAAAACACAAAGTTTACATGGGAGAATGTCTAAACTAATATACAAAACACAAAGACGTCATCCACCTATCAAACAAAAATAATACCTGAACCCTACGCGAGTCAGGTCACGAAAGAAAGAATTCGCACTGGATAAGGGAGGAATAAAACGCACTGGGTAACACGACAATTAACAGCCCCCATAACCGAAGCGTCTAAAACCTTACGATAATAGAGCTCTGATCATGAAGAACCCTGTCAATCAAAACCCGCCCAGTAAAATGAAACTATACTACAAAAGTGACATTATCAATTTAAGGAGATTCGCTTTCTTCTCCTTGGAAATGCCGGGACCTTGCCGATTGGGTTGTGGGCGAGAGGTGGTAGTATCTTTCTTTATCGAACACCGTGCCAAAGAAGTCTTCTCCTTCTTCTTTCGAGGTGACGACGAGAGAGGGGCAGAACGAGCCCAAGAAAAGTCTTCATCGAAAAGTTGGAATCGGTGCTTGAGTGCATATCTGATATCCTCATATCTTTTGAAGAATCCCAACAAATCGATTCGCCCTTGTTCGTCTGATTAGCCAATCAAAACTACTGCAAGAAGAAGTACAAATTGTGTGGACAAAAACTACAGACAAAATAAAATTAAATCAAAACAAGCTAGAAAAGACACAAGGTGCTAAACCCGAGGGCGAACCCATTGGGCCTCCCCTTGGTAAAAAGAGCTAACTATGAAACAGGTGTAAATAGCTAGACTAAGAAACAAGGGGTAGGCTACGAAACAATAAATGGGGGAGAAGAAGAAAATTTTGTAAAAACAGAAACTGCGTGAAGACAATTAAAAAAAGTAATGTTGTGCAAAAAATTAGAAGATATAGATTGAATAAAGGCCAAGGATTGGTCCGATATTCTTTGCGATCGAGATGAATCATCAGGGTGTGTATAGGTCCATCCGGACTGAGACAAGTCATATGATCAGGTCAAAGGAGCGTCCAAAGTACGTTTCCGTTTGTAAGATTTGAAAGATTGTTTTGTTAGATTTAAATTAACACGACGAGATTTCCATTTTGCGTAGCGAAGCTTCCAGATATCTTCATAGAGATCCAGGTGAAGGTTGTAAAGGAACGAAAGGAATAATTTCTTCCGTAGTTTCTCAGTGCACACAAAGCGTTCAAAAATGGAGACTAAGTCTTGCGGCACAAAACTATGTAGCAAACTGGTAACAGACGGGTTGTTCTTGAGAGAAGAAGCAGGTTGAAAAGCGGTCATCATCCAATGAAAGGTGTGACAGCGATTAATAACAGATTTCGCGGTCAAAGTGAAACTATCACCTTCTGCATGAATAAGTGCAATGAGGAGGACTCGATATTTGGAAAAAATACGAAAAATGCGTTCTTTAATGGTGGGACAATTCCAAATATGGTCATTAGATTCTGGTACTGCATCACAAAAAAGACAATTCGTATTGTGATGGATCAAGTCTGGATAATTTTGCTGGAGAACATCAAGCGTAGGAAGAGAAAAGGTGCTGTTTTTGAGTTTCCAACTAATAATCTTGGTTAGTTTTAAAGAGGTAGGCCGATCGATAGGATTATACTTAATCCAGTGATGAGTCCATTTCCAGTTAATGTGAGCATGAAGATGCAACTCTTGAATAGGAAATCTGTGATTTTCCGCACGGTTTTGTGAACATTTTGTTAAGAGGAGTGTCACGGTTCCAAATCCAAGATAAATTGATGTCTGTTAAATATTTAGGTGAAACAATAATAAGGGAACCAGAACTGAGGCCTCGTTTAGCTAAAACATCTGCCTGGTCGCTGTGGAGATCATCTGAGTGAGCCTTGACTTTATGAAGGGAGACCTTCAAATTCAGTAGCAAAATAATTTTCTGAATGAGTGCCCATTCGATGTGGTTGGTAAGTTTGCAGAAGTGTCTGGGAGTAAGGCGATTAAAATACACCTTATTAAAGGTTTGGATCGTAGTGAGGGAATCAAGGTAAATGTTGACGGTACAATCCTAAGGGCAAACAATAAGGGCAGTAAGAAGTGCCAAAATTTCGGCTTTCGTGGAAGATGCCCAAGTAGTCACTCCACAAAAGAAATCCATTACAATTTGAATTGGAGAAGAGATTAGCCAACCTAGACCCATCTTGCTGGAACCAGTATCTGGGTCATTAAAGAGCGAACCGTCTGTGTAAAAGGTGAGTGAAGAAAGACCGGTCAAGAAGACCGACATGCTCAGCAGGGAGGATTTTATATCGTCCAGAGCCAAAAGGTGTGAATAAATGAGCGAATAATGAACAGTGTGCGAAAGTACTGGAGTAGATGGATGCAGGATAATAACATGATTATGGATACATAAGAAATTGTTATAAGCGAGCGTACGTAAGCCATGATGCATAGATTTAGCAAGGAGGTGAAGCGTTAAATGATCTTGCCAGGAGCCAAGGAAGAAAGGTTTGATGTTAATTACAAAGTATGTTGACTTTGAATCCAGATCAAACAATTGGGACGATATGTGCCCGCATGATATGGGGAGTGTAGACTACATCCTTGACAGCGAATAATTGCTTGAGGAGCAGAAGAAGGAGACGAGCTATCTGAAAACTGAGAGGAAGATAAGTCTTTGATCCAATATTCCACATATAACATCAGAGGAGAGCCTGTGTGATGAGTTTTAAACAAAATGAGTCCGTAGACGAGATCATTGAGTTCTTCGGACCAGTAACATATCCAAACATTTTTTGAAGGATATCAGTCATTGGAAATCGGAGAGACTTTAGGATGAGTAACCCGTGAATTTTGAATAACTGGTGTATTAATGGTGAAATTTAGCCGAAGGTTCGAAGAAATTGTGAGGTGGTCAACTAGAAATTGGTACCATCCAGGTTTAGGACTACGTCATTGATTGAGGGCCATTTTAATGTCCTTCCAAGGCCGGAGGAACATCTTATCTTCTGTAATGACTTGGTCAAGAAACATAATATGCTTCTTTTTTAAGGATTTTAAAAAAGTAAAAAAACGTTTAGGGTCACTAAGATAAGAGGCAAGGTCGGTGAAACCGCCTTTAACAGAGAAAGAAGTATTAAAAGATGGAGTTAAATTATAATATTTAAAAATAGTAATAAGGGATTCTAATCTATTGAACTGAGAAAGAGGTTTGTCAAAAATTTGAAGAACATCAGTGGGAAAAGAAAAGGTCCAAAAACATTCCTGTGTGGATAAGAGTATAAACTTAAAAATTTGAGATGTTAAAGGTGAGTTAGCCTGTGCATGTAGTAAAGAAGCTTGACCAAAAATCTGGTTGTCAAACACGTTAATAATGTTAGGGTAGATTTTGGTATGAATAGCCAAGGAATAAAAGTTTTTGGATAAATGTGATTTTTGTTTATAAATCGAACAGAGTATTCTATTAAATTGATTCGTAATATGTAACGGAATATAAATGTGTTGTGTTAAGTATTCAATTCGGGGAATAAGGACTTTGTTAATAATATACGTCACATGATCGTGAGTGATCTTTTTTTTATAAATTAAACGTAAAATGAAGCCTAACATCTTTTTGATTTTTTTATAGGTGAAATGAGGAGAATTGTTCATATTGACATAAACTTCTAGGATTCTTTCTGAACATTGCGGTTGTACGACTTCAGTAATGATGTGATCATTCCCATAAAAAAGGGTGATTTCGCCTTCTTTAGCCTTTTCTAACGTGGCCTTATGGTTGGTAAGAAGTTTCATTTTCAATTTGTTAATTTTAATGCTTGCTAATTGATAAAAATCATCAGCAATGAGGAGTTGAGATTCCAAGTCAGGTAAAGATCCGGAGAACCAAGTCATGTCATCAAGATATGCCTGAACTTTAAATTCTAAGGACATTTCATGGAGGTTTAAGGAGTTATATATATTCGATGGAAGACATTTTTGTAATAAGAAACCAGAGCAACTAGAAGCGTTGATGGCTTTGAAAAGAGGATCATAATATATAATCCATAGAATCAGACTAATTGCATCGCTTTAATCTATACCAGTAAGAACGTCAAAGGAATCACCTTCGTGTTCAGAGTAAAGAATGTTATTCGTGCAGTTTGTGAAAAGGTTGCATATGAGCTTCGCTAAATGAGTAGGAAGATCGATTCTGAGTAAGCTTAAAAAAAGAAGATCGATGTCAACCCGATCGTAAGCTTTAGAGAGGTCTTGAAGAAGAATGAAGCAATCTAATTTTTGTCTGCATGCAGATTCAATTATTGTTTGTAAATTTAAAATAATTTCCATGGTTGAGGCGCCCTCAATGCATGCTCTATTATTTGGTTGTAGGATATTGTTCGAATATAAGTATCTATTAAGACATTTAGCTAAAATTTTAGTAAAGATTTTCTGATAGCATTCCAATAACACTATTGGACGGGTTTTGGTGATATCATGATACCACCAATCCGGTTTGGGGATGGGGTAAAGAAGTGCCTTAGACCATTGAGTAGGTAAGCATCCAGGTTCCAGGATGTGGTTGAAAAAAAGTAAGAACTCTGTCAATTCATCTTTGGGATATTTTTTAATGACATCATAGGGAATTTTACTGATGCCTGGTGCTTTATCATTTGGAAGCGAATGAATGATGTCCTCAAGCTCCTCCATAGAAATAGGAGAGGTAAGTGTTACTGCTGAATCGACATATAAGTTTTTTGGGGTATAAATCTTGTTCCAAGGATCCCACAGGGGTACATTGGGATTGTATTTGAGCGGAGAAGGGTCTTGTAAACCTACTTGCTGAAAGTGGGTACTGCAAATTTTGTCAATTTTTAAAGGATCAGAAATAAGTGTTTCAACACCGTTCTCAGTTGTGAAAACTTTGTCAAGAATGATCTGTCTAGGTTTTCGTTTCAATATAGAATTTAACATGCGACGTTGGTTGGTGACAATATTGTCCTCTCGATTGTGAATAAATTTTTCTATTCTGTCAGTATTAAAATTGTTTTGGGCGGAAGAGACCAAAGATTTGAGAGTAGAAATGAGTAAATCTACGTTACTTAAGTTTTGTTGAAGATTGGCTACGGTAAGACTGATGTGCCAATAAATATTCATCATGTTTTTTGCTGACCAAACTTGGTTGGGGAAGAGATATAACTGGTTAAATGTAAGATGATTGTTAGTAGGTAATGTTAAAGGGATTGATCCCGATGTGTGGTAGATAATATTGGGATTGTGTTTATCAATTCCTTTGAAATGTTGGCGCATATGTTGAAGGAAAGAAAGATTATTCATATCTGCTCTTATTTGTTTTGTGTAATGTGTGTGATCAGGACAAATCGCTTTTAAAGGGGTATTAGAAGCTTTAAGAGCACTTCGCGTGGTTTGGGTAAAGATTTCATGCAAATTATTGCTGATGGTTTGATTGTTTTGTTTGGTGTAGGATGTTTTCCATTCAAGAATTTTGTTACGAAGAGTATTTTTAAAATGATTGCTAAAGGTGTTCCAAGATTCTTTGGTGAGTTTTTTGAGATTGAAATGGTCATTTAAATTGTGGCGTGTTGATTTAGATTTATCAAAGGCCGTTGTCTGAGGATGAGGTTGAAGGAATTTAAGTGCTGAAAATTTGGCAAGAAGGATTAGATGATCAGAGAAGTAGCTAGAAGTTTCTGTAGTAAAGCCTAGGGCATGTGAGAGGAAAGAGTTTGAGATAAAAATATAGTCTATTCAAGAAGAGACGTTAGAGTTGGATCCTGGTTTAGTCCAGGTATATGGTAGATGGTGTTTGAAATGTTTATGTAAGTCAACAAAATTATGAGATTTGATAAATGGGATCACATGTTTGGATTGAGTAATTGAAATTGGAATAGGAGCTGAGCGGTTATTGGATTTGTATAAATCGTAATTTTCATTCAGGTCTCCTAGTATGATTGCAAAATGATTATTGTTATAGGTTTTGTTAGAAAATTGTTGGATGGTCTGAAAAATTTGTTTGGTGTGTTCGGATGTTATATCCGCATTTGGTTTGAGGTATAATCCTAGACAGTGTAATTGGACATTTGCTTGAAAATAGAAAGAGGCTTGTATAGAACGTCCGCTGATAGCGGTGACTTTTTGTAAGTGTTTTTCTAAAAATTGTGAGATGATTAATGCACAACCGCTAGACCCTTGATAAGTGTCAGGGTTGATAAATATAAAGAAAATTTCTATTTGTTGAGATGAAGGATTTAAAAATTCTATGCGTTCTTTGGAGTAAGTAAGATCAGTGTTGTTTGAAAAGATATGAATTTCCGATAAAAAATAAAGATGTAAATTATTTAGGGACATATAATTAATAATTTCGTCTAAGTTCAGATGAAATTTGCCTAGTATATTATGCATACCAAAATTAAAAAAAAGGGTGTTAAGGTTTCGAAGCTTAACTCTGAATTCTGTTGTTGTATCTCCATAAAAAAAGGTATGTAAAAAAATTCTGTGTGTAAAAAAATGAAACTGGATTAATCAAAAAATGGTTGAATCAATTGAGTCCAAAAAAAAAAACTGGGGATAGGGGGTATTTATTTCGTGGTGGATAAGAAACTTTTGAAATAGTCTCCTACAGACGATGAAGCAGAATTTGATGGGTAAATGGGTTGAGGTGTGGAGAAATCTGTGATTACAGATTCGGAATCATTGAAGGGTTCATATTAAAGCTCCGAACGGGTCGGTTCGGGTCGGGTATTTTCTAGAACCGAGTTAGAACTGAACCGGATGAGAACCGAATCGGAACCGTCCGGTTCGGTTCGGATTAATCCGAAATTTAAAAAAATGCGAAAATTGATATATCTCCGCATCTAGTGACCATACAGAGGCGATCGATAGCTCATTCGAATCGTCTCATCAAGACGAATCGAATGGTGGTAAGATCATGTCTCTAGCATAGATATATAACAAGTTAACGTATGACAAATGTTTTTTAAAACCCCGTGCTAGAGAGCCATCCATCGTAGCTAGAGACATAATTTTACTATCATTCGATTCGTTTTGATGAGACGATCATAATGAGCTTTACAGTATCTTTCTATGATCGTTATATCATGAACAATGTTGATTTTTGCATTTTTTTAAAATTTCTGAATGCTAAAAAATTAAAATTCTGATTTAAGTTATAATCCCTCGTCTACTGATCACACAGAGATGAAACATAGCTTGTTAGATTCGACTCAATGAGTCGAGTTGAATGATAGTAATATCATATCTCTAGCTTCGAAATACAATGCACTATCGCTAATTTTTAAAATTTACATATTGCAAAATATTTGCATCTGTCTCGATGCTAGAGATATGAACTTGCCCTCATTCGATGCATCTCATTAAGACGAATCTAACAAGCTATGTTACACCTTTATATGATCAGTAGATGAGGAGTTATAATTTAAATCGGAATTTTAATTTCTTAACATTCAGAAATTTTAAAAAAATGCAAAAATCAACATTGTTCATGATATAACGATCATAGAAAGATACTGTAAAGCTCATTATGATCGCCTCATCAAGACGAATCGAATTATAGTAAAATTATGTCTCTAGCTACGATGGGTGGCACTCTAGCACGGGTTTTTTAAAAACATTTGTCATATGTTAACTTGTGATGCATCTATGATAGAGACATGATCTTACCGTCATTCGATTCGTCTTGATGAGACGATTCGAATGAGCTATCGATCGCCTCTGTATGATCACTAGATGCGGAGTTATATCAATTTTCGCATTTTTTTTAAAAATTAGATTAATCTGAACCGAACCAGCGGTTCCGGTTCTTATAACCCGAACCGGAACCGAACCGAATTTTATGCTGTTTCGGTTCGGTTCCCGGTTCAAACCGGAACTGTTCAGAGCTTTAGTTCATATTGGTAAGCGTCCCTATGGGCCTTTTGACATTCCGATAGGGTTTCTATCCTATCTTCAGGGATAGGATCATAAACATGATTACGTTGGTTATTGACGTAGTCAGTTGTGTATTCCATGGTTTGAGATGTATCAGGGGAACGGTCTTTTGTGAAGATTATGGTGTCAAATTTGGTAGAAAGATGGCTAACAGTGTTGACAATGGCATTAAGTTTGCGTTCAATGGAAGTATTTTGGGCCACAGTGTTATGGTAATTTTTTGTAAGAAGATCAATGCAATCCTTCTGTTCTTTGGATTGATTTTTGAGTTGAGTTAGTTCTTGAGTTGCAGCGGTCAAATGGTTTTCAACTTTGGTAAGGCGAGCATTAAGATCCTCCCACATCTTGACTGTAATGGTGATTGTATTAGCTTGAGAAGGGGGTTGAGTATGAACTGGTTTAGGACCTTTATGACTTTGGTTGAGTTTGGAAACGATTGGGGAAGTTAACCGATTTTCTGTTTTTATTATTATTCCGGTTTAGTTTCATCAAAAGTGAATGTTCCTGAATGGTATCTTCAGTAAGTGCAACAATTTCATCTTGTCGTTTAATGATTTGATTGCAGAACATTTTGTTTCCATGGTAAAGTTGAAAATCTTCGTCAGTACAATCAATTAACATGTGGGTTGGGCTGCCACAGTTAATACAGATTTTTTCAGTTGGGTTAGGAGAAATGAAAATATCGTAACCAAGAAAGTTGAGTGTCATCTTTTTTGGAATAAAGTCCTATTCTTTGACATAGATATAGGCTCGTTGAGAAGTAGCCGAGTTGTGAATGTGAGGAAGACTACAGGTTTGTCCTTTAATTCGTTTAAGTAGGAGATCAAGATCCTTGATATCTGTGTTAAGAGGTAAGCCAGATATAATGTATCTAAAAGAGGTACGTTTTTTGTATTCGTCATGCGAAGAAGTGAAAGGCAAAAGACGAACAGCAAAATTTTCTATGTTAATTGACCAACGGTTGGTGTCATATATGTATTTGATGGCGGAAACGTCTTCAAACGATAAAATATATTGTTTGAAATGTGGGGTAAAATGGGTATTTGTTTTCTTTTTAAGATTTGATTGATTGGGTTGGGAAGGGTGAGTTAAGAGGGTATTACGTGGTCTTTTAAGTTCATGAATCTCCCTAACAGTTTTTCCAATAGCATTTGCTATATGTTGTGCGAAGGTGTTTTTGTTATAGTGACCTGGAACGTCAACAACTTTGATTTTACATTGTTCCAGTGTACTGAAATATTTTTTAACATAAAGGTTGATCTGTTCACAGGTTAAAAACTTAAAAATCAGACATATGCCTGATTGATATCTGATTAATAACTGATTAATAACTATTTGTCAAATAATTATGAATCAGATATAAATTGGGTATTAATCAGATATCAATCAGCATATATCTGATTTATGCCTGATTTATGACTATATAGTAAATAGGCATTAATCAGTTATCAATCGGGTATTAATCAGCAAATTCCGATTGATGTCAATTTATGGCGGAAATTGGCATATGATCGGGTATAGCATTCTAAAATAAGAAAAATGTAAAAATTTGAATAACTTGCTATCCTGTAATTCATATGAGATGAAATATAGCTCATTTGAATCGTCTCATTGAGACGAATCTAATGGTGTTAAAACTGTATCTCTGGCATTCGTATTTCATTCACTATCAATAAAAATGTAAAATAATTTAACTCTGATTAACTAATGCAATATTAATGCTAGAGCTGAAATTTTACCACCATTCGATTCGTCTCAATGAGACGAATCGAATGAGCTATATTTGGTTGAACATGGATAATTAGATGGTGAGTAATCTTGCCGAATCCAAAATTCAAATTTTAAACTTAAAATTGCGATTTTGATTTTTACTTTGGCATTGTGCGCCATCTAGTAATCCAAAAATAATAATCAATAGCTCATTCAAACTGTCTCATTGAGATGAATCGAATGGTGCTAAAAGCAAATCTCTAGCATTGATATTTCGTCCTCTATCAATGAAAATGTAAAATTCTTTGGCTATGATTAGC
>NQWY01000069.1:0-18286 GCA_019425655.1 Rhizophagus prolifer
GGAAGATTTTCTAGACACCGGAAATCTACTTATGCACCAAAAGTATTTTGCGCCCTGATGGCCACATACATATTTTAATCTTCTTTCACTACATATTTCGGACGCTCTAGCCGTGTGAGACCGTAAGAGCTTATTTATGGTACACACAAAATTCTGAATTCACCACTCATCGCTTATTATTGACAAATTTTTGTTGTATTAAAAATAAAAAAGGAATTCTTTTAGTCATCTCAGTTTATTTATCAAAATGAAAGCGGATTCTTCAGTTAAACAACGTTGCAAACAACGTTACAGACTTCGTCAATTCCAAGGAACCCCTTCTCGTCATAGTAATAATAGTAGTAGGAATAATTCACGAGACTTTTCTACGTCGACTGATGTCATTTTATCACCAATGAGTTCTTCAGTGTCACAATTAACTCCTTTATCACAGAAGGAAAAGACGACTTTATTATCTCTTCCGGCTGAGTTAATTACTCGGATTTCGTACAACCTTACTTTATCAGAATATTCACGTTTTTCACGAACATGTAAATATCTTGGCAATCATTTTCAAAAAGAACTTATCTTATTTCTTAGATACGTCTATGGGCTTTCTGTTAAGTCTGGCTCCTTAGTTTTATATGCATATGGAGCTCATTTACAATATCGTGCACCGAAATTACTTGATCGCATTTTAGATGAGTTTTTCGTTGATGCTAATGATACTTCAAATCCTGGACCTAATACTAACAATAAAGTTTCACCGACTTCGCGTCAAACAAATTCACGATGGCCTACATATTGGTCAGTCTTATATTCGCTTGACAAAGCACCTAATATAGATCCTCCTGTTATTAATACTTCAGGAATAAGTTCCTGTTGTAATGAATGTTATTTTCAACCACATCAGAACATGCCATGTTATAAGTGTGCTTCAACTCAATATCAAGGTTCAGAGCTAATGACGAATCCAAATCCGAAATTGCAATTCCTTCAAAAATATGCAGCAAGAATGAATGCAAAATTTGCAGGTCGCTCCGGAAGATCTGTACCAGGTGAAAGATCACATAATAATGGACGTCGAAATGAATGGCTCATCACCGACGTGAGACTTAAAAAAACATACAATATGTTGATAATGCAAAACATTCGTTATGGAGATGTTACTCTTTTAAGATTTTATCTTGACAAATACGGTGCACCTATCAATGCACAAGTGACATTTTCACAAGAGGTTTGCTATTGATTTTAATATTATAACTTAATGAAAGAAATAATTTTTTATCTCTATTCTTGCGTGTTCAATCTTCCTTAGCACATCATTAATAATTCTCATTATCAAATTTAGGAACAAGTATACCTTGGAGCGGACAGCGAATTAATGAAATTATTAGATGAATACCGCATACGCGTTGTTCTAACCCCTTGATTCTAATAATGTACCAAATACAAAATTTGAATTTGAACTTTAACTTTATTTTATTTGGTTTTCTCTAAGTATTTATCTATAGAAATTTCCTTTCTTGATATCTATCTATTTACTTTATATTTACCACATAGAACTTTATAACCTATTAAGGTTCTTTCTCTTTTGACAAATTGTACAAACCCAAAAAAAAAAAATTAATTCAATGAGAATATCTTTTCTCTGCTTATAATATGAAGAAATTTATTTTAATATTAAATAGTTATTAGGCTGATTAAATATAAAATCCATAGTATTATATAATATTTCAAAAATTATTTATTATTATTAATGAATGTATATAGGATTGATATTGGTTTCGTTTTACAATTTTAACAATTTCCTTAATAAATATATTTAATACCATATTTATCTTCAAGATCACACAATTAATAAAGAAAAAGTTTTTCAAATCATTGATTACATAGTATACTTTCCTTCTTTACGAATTTGTACGCAAATTTCGTAACTATCTTGGTCTTCGTATTTTTCCGATCCTTTCAGGAAAATCAAGGTATGTAGTAAAAATAAAATAAAAAATTTTTTGTTATAATATTATGATGGACTTTAACGTGCCGTCATATGAAACAATAATACACGTAAAATCGATTATTTCCATTTGGAATTTCGGACATTTAATTCAGAGATCGAGAAACTATAAGTGGATTGCTGCGCTAATATGAATGCTGCGTTGCTGCGTGATAAGTTTTTATCCAATCAAGTTGTTAATTACAAATCAATTTTGGGCGGGCGTATATCGTTAAATCCAATTAAGCTTAGTCATACAATATTTGTGATAATGGTGAACGGACATCGGATTTTAAAAAATTTTGGTATTATTCCGATATTTACTATATAAGGCTCCAAAAATGCCACAAAACTAAAAAAAAAAAAACTTTCTTTATTAAAAGGTACTACTTATTTTTACTTTTTTACTCGCAAATAATCGCGAAAAAACCACATTTTTTGTCAACATGCCTAAAAATAAAGGAAAAGTGAGTGAATAATTTCGTAAATTATATCTATTAAACTTGATTTAACAAATTTGA
The DNA here is from genome assembly GCA_019425655.1 of Rhizophagus prolifer. Taxonomy (NCBI): domain Eukaryota; kingdom Fungi; phylum Glomeromycota; class Glomeromycetes; order Glomerales; family Glomeraceae; genus Rhizophagus; species Rhizophagus prolifer. The sequence continues at coordinate 2,497 of NQWY01000069.1, forward strand.
TCGCTTCTTAGGGAGGAAAAAATAGACGAAGAGGTAAGAATGAAAACGAATCTGAAAAAAGAGAATTGATCTTTAAGGAGGATGGACAAGGTAAATTTTAATTACTAGTATTTTTATTATTTGGAAGGAATTAAGTATTTTCTAGTTTAAATACCTTTCAATTTTCTTAATCTCATAATAGAATATGCACAAGTGGTAAAAATGTTAGGTAATGGTCGTTTAGAAGCTCAATGCTTTGACGGCGAGAAACGCTTGGCACATATCCGCGGTAAACTACGGAAAAAGGTAAAAGTTTATCAATATGATATTTATCTTTATCTGATATCTTTTTACTAATATTTTTTATCTCAAGGTGTGGATCAATCAAGGAGACATTATCTTGATTTCTCTTCGTGATTATCAAGACGCCAAAGCCGATGTTATTTTAAAATATACAACTGAAGAAGCCAGAAATTTAAAAACATATGGCGAATTACCGGAAAATGGTATAGTTATTATCCTTTCTGAATCTTTGAGTTCTTATTTCTATAATCATTTACCAACCTTTTTTTGTTTTATTAGCTAAAATTAATGAAACTGACACTTTTGGTCAAGAAGATGGTGACGTTGATTTCGATATTGATGAGGTATTTTCATTAATTTTTTTTTTCAGTTAAAATTTCTACTTTTTCGTTGGTTTGCTAATTTTTGAATCCCTCTCTCTTTTTTTTTTAGATCTAAAAGCTTATAATTAAATCCATTTAAAAATAATATAAAAAAATTTCATAAGTCAAATTAAATAATTAAAAAAACAATTTTTTATTGTATCAGTAATAATATAAAGAAAAATTTCTTTTATTATAATTAAATAAATAATTGGAATTTCAATTATTATGGTAGAAAAAAATTATCGATGTATGTAATATATGCACAGTGGTAAATAAACTAATTTACTGGCCTTTTCCATTTTATTCACTTATATTATAGAAATTTTCAACTATTTTATTTTCCCTTTGTATATTACAGCTAACTATCTAATTACAAAAATATAATAGTTGCATATCATCTAAAATTACAGAGAATAAACTAAATAAGGCTGATAAGAAAATACTAATAATCTCTTTTATTACTAAATTTTTTAGTATAATCTTTATTTTTTTAATAAGTTTCTAGGTTGTATCTAAAAAGCGTTTTTTGTCCTTTTAAAATTACAAGCATATTGCTATTAATTACAGTAGTAAAAAAGAAGCACTGAATAATATTAAACAATTATAATGGTACCAATTTTATTTTATGTGACGTTATGTGCATGTATGTATATTTTTTTCAAATAATTAGGGAAAAGATATTATTATTCTCCATTTTTAATGTCTAATTTACAAATTTGAGATGAATGTATTAGTATTCTAATTAGGGATGAAAATTATAATGTTTATAATCTAAAAAAATATTTTAAATAAATTTGACCGGAAATGTTCAATAAAATAAATTAATCAAATATGATCTTTGCTTATTAATTTCATATTTGTTATCTTTTTTAAGATTCTTTTTCCAAATAAGGAAATTAAAGTTAGAAAAAAGAAATTAACAAATGTTCCATTAATTCATAGATAAAGCTTACCACTAGTTATCACTGATCGAAGTCGTAAGGCTTCTCTCATAACTTGTAACTATATCTTAAATTAACCCGTGCCCTCCCTCCCAATAAGTTGGTTTTGTTAGGACTTAGGAGCAAGCTTCGAAGGTATTTGAGCCATTCCTTGAACAGTTTATGCCAAAATTTCATTTTGATGACATTTAGTTATTACCATCTTCACCGGAAATCCCAGAAATTGAAAATGAATAAGTTTGATCATTAGAATCATTGATGCTACCATAAAGATTACGAGGCTTTGGTAGATCTGGAAAATTCAAAAGACGGCTTTTATAAAAAGACTCTGGATGTGGTTTCTTGAAAGGTTCTAGCTGAGAACCGAGATGTTCTATTAATCGCAATCTTTCTTTCTCAGCAGAAATAAATTGATCAGATACGCTGTGTTTCTGTGACATTCCCATATGCCAGCCCCATGACATTAAGGTTTTTTCCAGCTCTCTAATATCCGGGCGTTCTTTGGGGTCTGCATTCCAACATTTTTCCATAAGCTCGACATAGCATTGAGGAGTTTCCATTATTATTGGTGGTCGAAGTCCATTACATATTTCTCGTGCGAGTTCCGCGTCATGTGGACGATCATAAAACGGCCTTTGCCCTGATGCGATTTCCCACATAATTATACTAAAACTATACACGTCAGAAGCCTCAGTATATTCTTCACCACATAAAACTTCGGGAGCCACATAAACTAAAACTCCATGTACATCATCGCTATTTTGTTTGTTTGCAGGTTTATAATGTCCCAAATCTGTTATATAAGTTAAGAATTGTGATCCATTAAAATGTCTTAGTATATTACCGCTATGAAAGTTTCTATGAATTAAACCAGCGTTATGAATTGTCATTAGTCCGTGTGCAATATTATAAACAATCCCCAATTTTTTTTCCCATGTAATATCTACAAAATTTTTCTTAAGATGATGCCTCAAATCTCCATCCACCAATTCGAGCACTAATACATATTCTTTTGTAGATGGATTTCTACTAAATCCATAACAACGAAGAATATACTTATTTTGTTTGCATCGATGACGGTTGAGCTTATTATAAATTATTTTATTTTACTCAAATAATTAAATATAATTTTGGGATATAATTTAACGTACCTCATTCCAAAATTCTGCATTTGCATTATTGGAATTATACAAACGTTTAAGAACAACTTGTTTTTCACCTTCACGCACCCAACAACGTCTTGAATCATCCCAATACAATTTAGGCCCAAGGTCCCAAGTCGCCTTGTAAACAACACCGAAACCGCCTCGATCTATCTCTTTGATATTTTCAAATTTGTCATAAGGTATCCACTCTAAAAACATTAAAGGACCTGTTGTATTTAATTGAGAATGTCTAATTAAATTATCAAGGTCAGTGTTTCCACTTGTCCAATTATGAAAATCGTCTTTAAACCGTTTTATTTCGCATGGCTGGCACCATCCACGTTGTGTATGTTGTTGTTTGCATGTTGGACAAATTTTAGTAGGTAAAGGATCTATTTCTCTTGAATCCCGGGGTAAATGTTTGCTAGAATGGCAGCCCATTTAAACAAACAAGTTTCAATAATTGAAAAAACAACTTTTATTTATTATTATTAAAGAGCTAGCCCGGTTACTAGCGTTTTAAAGAGACGGAACGAATAAATTAAGTACAAGAATATTAAGCTTTTTCGAGATCAATTTATACTTGGTTTTGACTAGCCTAAATGCCAAATGAAGAAAGATTCACAACAGGATATATTTCAAATATTTCATATATTTCACAACATTATTTTTGGATATTTTACTAACCTTATATTTATGTTTTTTTCATTTATAGAACTTTATATGAACAAACTATAAAAATTAAAAATAAAATATTTGCGGTAAAGTGATAACCATTAACCCATTGTTGGACAAAGAAACCTATTCTCTTTAGCATTGATTTCTTTTTCTTAGGGATTTTTTTTTTCAACAAGGAGTTGTCGGAGTTAAACATGTCCAAATTTAGTAAAATAAAATAATTGTCATTATTTGATTAAATGCGGGTTTGCCGACGAAACATAAATGAATATTTCAATTAAAGTAAAAGTGGTGAAAAAATTTTCATCTATTAAAATAACCATGCGTTAAATGCGGATACTTACATCTCGCAGCAAATTATAAGAAAAGAGTTTTACGCCGCAAAAAAAAAAATACTTTTACTCCGTATATACAGCCGCCCAATTTTTGTGATATTCAAATTGATAAGCCTATTTTGGGTACAGTGCAATTTAATAATCATTAACAAATCTAGCTACTATGTGAATCATACTAAGCTTGCGCTAGAGTCGCCGTTAAATTCTAGGTAATTCCGGCACAAATTTGATAACTAGGTATAAAACATATCCAGGTAATCACTAATCAGTTGACACGAAAAACCACGTGATATTATTTATCACAATAGTCGTATTGCAGGAGACGACAAATTTGTCAATTTGGAGTTGACTGAAAAATTTCCTTTTCCGAAGTAGAACAATTTACAATTTCCTTATTAAGCTTATTAAGAAACAGATAAAAAAAAGTATTTCATCTAAATCAGTAAACACGAATTTAAATTTCTCACGAGAGAAAAAGATTTAAAAAAAGTTGAATAGCTGATAAATATAGCTTATAATTTTATGATGGATATTCGTAATTATTTCTCCGCACCGAACGCGAATAAAAAGCTAGGAAAAAAGACTACTACAAAGAAAGGGAGTTCCAAGCGTAGAATCCAGGATTCTGACGACGAACTCGGTGATCACAAGGCCTCCAAAACTTCTACTTCACAAGAAACTTCTGCTTCAAAATCTAATACTTCTACACCAACACGTCAATCAACTCGGCTTAACCGAAAAAACACCAAAGTTGATGAACCAAAATCAACAACTAAGAAAGAACGGGAGCGCTCTGATACGGCAAAGTCTAATGTAAATAAGGATGATGATTTTGTGACGATGGATGAAGAAACATCTCCTCCTCAAAGCACCTCAGAAAACCCCGAAATATTCACTACTCCTAAGCGTTCAAGAAAAGCTACAGAAGTAACACCAAAAGCAGTAACCAAAAAACGCTCAAAAAAGATTGATAATGATGACGATTTTGTATTAGAAGAGGAATCAAAATCACATTCACCTCCAAAAAAAACGAAACGTGAACAAAAAGAAGTAGCATATAAACCTTCTAGTAATCGTTCTATCAAAACGCCCCGATCAAAAAGACAGAATGTGGATAATGATGAAGACGAAAAAAGTGTCGGAGAAGGACGATCGAGTATTACTCCTAATAAAGTTCAAGATAACTCTGCGATCATTACTACACCGATAAAAGTTGAAGAAAATGATTCATCTGATATCGTAGTAGATCGGTCTAATTTGAATAAAGCTGACCCAACGACTCCAGAATCAAAAGAAATACCTCAAGGTGAAGAAATGTGCTTACTTGGTAAAACCTTTGTTTTTACTGGCGATTTATCTATGGACCGTGAAGAAGCTCAAGATCTCGTTAAACGTCATGGTGGTCGTGTTACTTCACAGCCTAGTTCCAGAACTTCATATGTTGTAGTCGGACAAGATCCAGGACCGAAGAAAATGGAAAAAATTGAACAACTTAAAATTAAAACTCTAAACGAGGATCAGCTTTTAGAATTGATTAGAACTTCCCCCAAGAAATCTGATGCTGATATAAGTAAGTCTCAAAAATCAAAAGCTCCTAAATCCAAAACTCCTATTACAAAAATTTCTGATGCGATTACCGCAGTCGCTTCACCTGCCTCATCTAAAACCGCCGAAACTGTTGCACAATTGTGGACAGAAAAATATCGACCTAAATATCTCAGAGATTTTTGTGGTAATCAAAATCTCGTGAAAGATATGGAAAGATGGCTTGGTGAGTGGGATAAGAAAAGTTTCAAATTTAAGAGCAAAGAATGGATGGCTGCATTGTTAATTGCTGGTTCTCCTGGGATTGGAAAGACATCATCTGTTCATCTTATTGCAAATACTCAAGGGTATACAGTGGTTGAGCTTAATGCTAGTGATACTCGAAGCAAAAAAAAATTGGAGTCCGTTATCAAAGTAGCAACAAAAAATACGTCGATTACTAGTTTTTTCCAACCATTTAATGATAAGTCTTCAAGTAAAGAGCACACAAATGAAGCACAAAAAAAGAAAACGCTTATCTTAATGGATGAAATCGATGGTATGTCTGCTGGTGACAAGGGTGGTATAGCTGAACTAATTCAATTGATCAAGAAAACAAAAGTACCTATCATTTGCATCTGCAATGATATCAATGCTCAAAAACTCAAGTCGTTAAGGCCTTATTGTCATGAGGTGAAGTTCAGCAAACCTCGGGTTGAACAAGTAAGATCAAGAATTATGACAATTGCAACAAGGGAGAATTTACAGGTTCAACCAACGGACGTGGACGAACTCATTAGAGGAGCCAATTCCGATATTCGTCAAATTTTGAACTTGTTATCCACGTGGAAGATTAATCATGATAGTATTAATTATGATGAAATAAAGAGTTTAAACAAAAATAATGAGAAACATCTTAAGAAAAATATCTTTGAAATCGCTAAAGATTTTTTGAGTAATGATATATGGAAATCTCGTAAGAACACTTTTAATGATAAATTGAAACTTTACTTCCAAGAGCATGATCTAGCTCCTTTAATGATTTTTGAGAATTATTTAAAAATGAAACCTCACACTATTCCTAAGTTTGTTAAAGAATACGACAATGGAAATATAAAACCGGATACTTTAGAAAAACTTGCATCTCTGGAAGCTTTTGTAAAAGCTTCTGATGCTATGTCTTACGGAGATATGGTTGATAAAAGAATTCATGGACCACAACAAGAATGGAATCTTATGCCAACCCACGGATTCTTTTCTACAATTGCACCTGCATATCACGTTCATGGTTATAGTAAAGGAGGTCAATTTGGCCAATATAAATTTCCAACTTGGCTAGGACAAAATTCTAAAGCAATAAAGATTCATCGTCAATTGAAAGAAATTCAAAGTCACATGCGAACTAAAATTTCCGCTGATAGAAGTGAAGTTCGCGAAAGTTATATTCCTACTCTTAGAAAAGCTCTTATTAAGCCTTTGGTTGACCAAAAAACCGAAGGTGTGAATGATACCATTAAAATTATGGATCAATACATGATAACCAAAGAACAATTCGATATTATTATGGAATTTAAAGATGATCAAACACGCTATAAACCTACTGAAATCGTAAGCAGCTTAAAGTCTACTTTTACAAAGAAGTAAGTGTTAGTGTTATTATACAAATCTCAAACGTTTTATCCTATATTAGTAATTGATATACTGTTTTTTTGTTTAAATAGATATAATGCCAGTTCACACCCTATTCCTTTCTTAAACATATCGAACGTGATTACAACAACCAAGTCTAGGCCTGTTATAACTGCTGATATGGATGATTTTATTGAAGAGGAGGTAGTTCCTGATGACGATGACGCAATTGCTGATGATGATGATCTTGCAAAGGATCGCCTTATTGTCCAACCTTCTGCAGGTCGTGGAGGCCGTGGAGGTGGTCGTGGAGGTGGTGGTCGTGGAGGTGGTCGTGGAAGTGGTCGTGGAGGTGGTCGTGGAGGACGTAGTACACGTGGTGGAGGTCGTGGAAGTCGTGGCCGCGGCGGCCGCAAATAAGTTGGTGATTTTGTCAGCAATTTTCATTTTGATGTGATTAATTTTTTTCCAGTTAAAAAAAACATTTGTCAGTGAATAATGGATTAGTAAACACGTGATTCAAACATTTTATGAAATAAAGACTTTTAGCCAAAATACCAAATTATAATTATCCTGTTCGGTATATTAAATTAATATTAATTAAATAATAATATAATTGTGGTTAATAAAAATTTACTTAAAAATTATATCATCGTTGACCAAAAAATTTCTTAAAGCAAGCTTGTTAGGATGTAGAAGTTCATATCCCTTTGTCTTGTAAACAAATTTCTGAAGATTCAATGTAAACACAGTAATCAACGATTTGTATGAATCAACCATTGACAATTGATATTTTTTGTTGATCCGAAATTAACGCATGAAATTATATTTTTTTTGAAAATTGGTAAGCAGAAAGTTATAATTTCAACGATAAAGGTTATGTTCATTTATCTGCAAAATACAGTAAGCATACTTACTAATCATAAATAAAAAAACTAACATCAGGATTTCAAAAAGAAAGAATATATCATTTATTATTTGTAGAATGCAGATCAATCAGATGTTGTTTATCAATTATTTAGCTCTGATTTTCATAAGAAATTTTTGATGAGATATTTTCATGATATTCGCCTTACAAAGCGAATCTTAGTGGCTAAACTATCATTCGGTCCTTGTTACAATAATAAAATTAGTCCGATATTATTGCGTGTCCAAAGAAGCTTTTCTTATATTAACTTGGATCGAAATTCTACGAGAATTATGGAAAGTTCTGATATTGTAGAAGATACTACACTCGTATCAAAAAAAACATTAAACAGTGTAGTAACAATGGAACCTCCAGAATCAACAGAGTCTGAAGATGGAACTCAGTATAGGTTGCGAATTAAAAATATACCAAAATTTGCATCAACTAAGATGATGAAAGAATTTTTGGCGAAGAATGGATGTGAAGAAGTTAAAATACAAAAAGCTCCAAAATGGGATTATTGTTTTGCTATTTTAAAAACGAAAGAACGACAATTATATGTATTGAACAAATTAAAAGGAATTAAATTCAAAAATAGAGAATTATCTATACAAGTAGATAATATTACAGAAAAAGATAGGCAGGCATTATTTGATAGAAGAAAAAATGAAAAACAGAAAGATATCGAACAATCTGGTATACAAAAATCACCGGAAGAGATGCTAGCAGATCAAGTAACACCTTTACATATTTATGAATATCAAGCTCAATTGGAAATTAAACAAGGAGGGATTATAAAATCCCTTGAGACATTTCGCGATAGAATGAAAGAGTTATATGATAAAAGTCAGTATCGTTCTTTATGGCTACAAGAAGAGTTCGATTTCAAGCTTCCTTTAAATCTTAAACCAATGATACATTCACCAATATTGGAAGGATATAGAAATAAATGTGAGTTTACCGTAGGATTAAATCTGAAAGGTGAAAAAACAGTCGGATTTTTACTAGGAGCCTATAAAGATGGTCTTGATACTGTTCTTGAACCAGATAATTCAATCCATGTTAGTGATGTAGCAAAAAAGATCGCGAAAGCCATGCAAAATTATATACGACAATCATTATATGACGTGTATGATCGTAAGACAAAACAGGGCAATTGGCGCCAAATAACTGTTAGATCACAGAGATGTGGCGATATAATGATTATAGTACAAATACATCCTCAAGGTTTAAGTAAAGAACAAATTGACCAGGAAAAGAATGCCCTTGCTGAATATTTCAAAATGTTTGCTAAAGATGAAAATTTTCATTTAACATCTTTGTTAATACAAATATATAGCGGTTTAAGCAATGGTATGTCAGGAGATCCATTTGATTGCGAATTTGGAACACCATTTATCCATGAAGAAATGATGAATTGTAGATTTCGAATTTCTCCCAGAGCATTTTTTCAAACGAACACTGCAGCAGCAGAATTGTTATATCAACAATGCGGGGACATCATAAAGGAAATATATGAATCAAAAGTTTCCTCGGAGCCACCAACATTGATAGATATGTGCTGTGGAACAGGAACTATTGGAATTGCCCTATCAAAAAGTCTTGGGACTACAATTAAAGGGGTTGTCGGAATAGAGCTTTGTAAGGAGGCTGTAGAAGATGCTAAAATAAATGCCTCTCTGAATGAAATAGATAATGCTGAATACATTCTTGGACCAGCTGAAAAGAATTTATTTGCATTATATAATCTCAATAACAAGACTTCTGGAACTGCTGTAGCAGTTATAGACCCTCCACGTGCGGGAGTTCACAAGGATGTTATTAAAGCACTTCGTAAATGTCTTGCAATTGAACATTTTATTTATATTTCATGCGATCATAACGCGGCTATTCAGAATTTTGTAGATATTTGTCGTCCCATAAATAGTGCTTTTCCTGGAGTACCGTTTAAACCCGTTAAAGCTGTTGGGGTGGATCTCTTTCCACACGCTAAACACGTAGAATTGATAATTGAGTTTCGCAGAAATAGAGAGGATTCAAAAATCGGAATAAAATCAGATCAATTAACAGATGTGCCAAGTACATCACAATTAAAGGATGTGTCTAGTACATCCGTATCTGAAACGAAAGAGTAAATTTTCAGTTGATTACTGTAAATGATTAAATATCAATGTTATAATTATTATCCAAGAATTAATTACTTTAATTTATTATTAATTTAATTAATACTAGTATTATAATTATAATTATAATCTTATAAAATAAATAAATAATTTTCCCCGCTTTTTTTCACAATTATTTCCCTTTACAAATATCTTATACAGTAATTAAGATCATCATAAAAGATTTTATTCTATATTAAATTAATCAACAAAGACGAGACAGATAAAATGCAAACTCTGTTAAATATTAAAGAATTGTAATACCATCTAAAGTTATACCATCAATTATACCTAAACCCCAAATTCGCCCATTGAATCTAATATTTTTGCATAATGAATACATGCCTCTCGAAAGAATTTAGTATACATCCTATCTTTAATGATTTTCTATAAAAGGAAAAATAATGAGTCACAAAACTCTATAAACAATAACCACGAAATTAATATACGAACCTCCCATCTTGATTCTAGAGGTTTAAGAAGATATGAATGTCGATTATAATGATATTCTATTAAAAACGCTTCAGGAATCACCCATAATTCTGATCCATTTATATACATTTGGAACAAGCATGCCGCTTTGCTGTTCTCAAAATTATCAAATCTTTCGGTACACCTAAGGAGATAATCATCATTATTATTAATAACTAAGTTATAAAACATTATATATTTTCTAAATTTACCATGGAATGTCTCTTCCTCGCCTCACAACAAAATTCGGTTGATAATGCATCTCGTAATCAGATACATTATATACTTTTTTTTTCAACCAATTTTCATAACTTGTTGGACCTTTATTAAGTGACCAACCATTATCTTTTAACCCCATATATTTACGTTTAACTAATTTTGTTAATTCTTCAATTGAACGTGGAAAATCATGACTTGTATGACTTGTGGAAAGTTCAGTAAAAACAAATGTAGGTAAAACAAGAATGTCATTTTGCAAAAGAATATCTTTATGCTTTCTAAGTATTTTTCGTGTACGTTGTGTTGGCCATGTATCTTGATCTAAAAATAATACAAATTCTGAACGAGCAAAAAATCTTGCAATATTGAAATGAAAATTAGTAGGTCGAGGTAATATTGTAACATTATTGATAGATACTGGGCCAGTCAAAAGATGAATATCGACGTGCTGTTTAAGAATTGCATTTCTTTTATATAGATCGTTATATGTTTCGAGAATATTTACAATTCTTGGGTCCTTGTCATCAAGTGTTTCCGTTGGCACATGAAGAACCGCTGACACAGGACCTATAAAATATATATTTAATTAATTTAAGAATAATCGGTAATTGAATTTGCAATTAAAATAAAAACCTTGCCAAGCTTCGGCTAGTCTTATTAAGTCATCAAAGCCTTGTTGGGATACAAAAGTAGTGACAGTTATATCATCTAACTCAGGTGTATGCTCAGCGCGATAATAATAAGGGTACAGACTATCGGTAAATAACTTTGAAGTTTTAGAATGCATTTTAGAAAATCGATATAAATTACTCATTTCGGATAACGGAGAAATTTGATTTGTGTCTATCAATTAAAAGAAAAGGATTATTTTAGTTAATTTGATACCTGATCAAATCAATAATTTCATTCACTTTTCATGATTAACCACTTACCATATGTTCTCGATATGGGATGTAAAATTTTAGATCCAAAATACAATCCCCTAAATAAATGTGTGAAGGAGAAAATTGCAGAGAAAGTGATAAAGGATATCATAATTATTCTGACGAGCCTTGTTGTTATCAGCCATGATAAAAATGTTTTTGGTGTAAGTCTTGGCGAGTTGGTTGAACTAAAAATTGGCAACATCATTTTAAAAATTTCAATAGGCTGGTCTAAAAGTACTAAATGAAACCGAAGCTTTTAAATAACATTCATAGCTGAACCTTCCTGCATCATCTGATTATTTGCCGAGTAAATGTTGTGGAACAAAAGTCAAATTAATCTTACCAACTAGCGTAAATTCGGAAAATTTCTCTGTAAATTCAAATTAATGATATTTATATAACTGTGATTAAGAATTTACGTAGGCAACTTTCTTTTGCTTGGAAAGCCACATTCTTTGTTGAGCCAGTTTTTTTTGTAACTGAGCACATAACGATTTTCGAGTCTCTTAATTAAAAAAGCAAATATATATCCCCTTTTTTAAAAAACCCGCTCTTACTTAATTGGATTTTTTTAAATCATGTCTTCTTACAGAGTAAACGCGAGCTCCTCACGTACGATTTGCAAGTTTTTTGCTAACGGACATTGTAAATATGGGTCAAATTGCCACTATTTGCACACACGAGAAGGCAACAGTTCACATAATAGAAATAGTGATGGCGATGAACAAAACAACTATAATATTGGAGGAAGTTCTTCTTCGACGTTACACAAGTCGAATTCCAATTCGAACTATCGTAGATCAAACAGTAGTAATAATGAAAGTAGTACTCCTACTAGGCATACAGATACTCTTAATAATAGAGTTCCATCCGAAAATTTACTTGTTTGCAAGTATTTCTTGGAAGATCGTTGTATGTTTGGAGATTCATGCTGGTACAAACATGAAAAATCTAATAACATTAAAGGAATTAATACAATTAATACCGTTGATAGTCATGAAAATGATTTAAAAAATCAAAAAGACAAACAAAAAGCAAAGGAGGTTGTTGAAGATGAACATACGTGCGCTATTTGCTATGAAACTCCTAAAACGTTTGGGTTACTTGTACATTGCGATCATATATTTTGTCGAGATTGTATACAAGTATGGCGTAAAACAAGCAACGTTTCAAGCCCTTTTCAAGATGTTGATACCACCAAAACATGTCCTGTATGCCGAAAAAATTCTCCGTATATTGTTCCATCTTCTCGTTTTGCTAAGTCTGGGCCTCAAAAGGAACAAATCATTTCAACATACAAGGATAAAATATCTCAAATCCCTTGTAAATATTTTCAAGAAAGTGGAAAATGTCCTTTCGCTGATGAATGTTTTTACAAGCATGCTAATCCTGATGGATCAAGATGTAAGTTAGGGCCTCCTAAAAAAAAAAAGCCAAGATCATTTATTAGATATTTTTCCGCTGACGGAGATTTAGATTTATCCGCTATCTCTGAAATTATTGATGGGTTTCAGCTTAATATTGCTGATTGGGACGATGAAGACGAAGGTTCTTGGGACGATGATGACGACGACGATGATATCTATTTCCAACATCATGGTTCAACAGATTGGGCTTCAAATTCAAATGGGTGGAGTTGGGGGATTGAAACAAACAATGTGTTAGACCGCGATGAAGAATGCCCGACGAATATTTATTGAACTCTGCAAGAGTTTATTATCTAATCTAAGATTATATAAACCGTATAAACCGGCAATATGCTGGTGTAGTTTTATCTTTTTTCTTCTTTCTTATATAATATAAATAAATTATTATGAATAAATACTTACTTTTTCATTGTTAATAAAAATGGATATTTATTTTTGTTAATATAATTAATTCTCACTTATATAATGCATATAATAATTTTCATTGGTTGTTGACGCTTGGTAATCAAATGACACGAACTACTATCTTATACACTTTCAAACTCGGGTGTTAGTTAAATATGACAGCTACAATTAATGTACAACATATTGAAGAGTCAGCCACAAAAAAAGTAAGATTAAACTCACAAGAGGCGGATCCAGCTTCACAAGCATGCACGAAAACACAGGTGGAATTGATGTCAACTTCAAATGAAACAATAAATGACACACGCGTATCAGAAACAAGTGACCAAGAAAATTTGCACTTAGGTTTACTTTTTGACACGCGAACCTTTTCTGGTAGGGCTGAGCCGACAACTGTATCCTCTTCATTATGTACAAATGGAATTACGAGAAGCAATTCCGTTAAAACATATAATGTTACAGTTAAAGATTTAGTCAATTTGGCTCAGGCTAAGGAGAATGAACATATCGACGAGATAGATGAAAATAAGAGTAGCCGTCCTGTTATTACCTTTTCAATTTCTGATAATAATCTTATTCATTTGGAATTAATTCATGATGAAATTACCGAGAATTTCATAAGTAAAGAACAAATCGATAATTTAAATTCCATCCAAATTGGAAATAATGAAGTAAATGGAGAAATTGAGAGCCAAACTGGCTTTGTTGAAAATTTCAAAGAGCACAATCAAATTAAAATTTCCGTACAAAATAGCAATATTGAAAATTTCAATGAGCATGAACAAATCAAGGGTTATGGCAACAATTTATCTAAACAATTTCTCAGGCACACAAATTCAAAACATCTTCCACCCAAATTGGAAAAGTATAAACATTTAACATTTATTTTTCTTTTCTTTATAAGGTGAATTTTTAATCATTTCTTTCTCCATATTATTCTTTATAGATATTGGCGTCAACGTTACTTATTGTTTTCATTATATGATGAAGGTATTATGATGGATGAAGGTATGAAAAATTCCAATAATTAATTTTTAGTGAACCCTTATAGAAAATAATTAATACACATATTATATATAGAGGGATGGTATTCAGTCACACCGGAATATTTAGCAGAATATCTTGCTAAACGATGTGCCTGTGATACAATAATTGATGCTATGTGTGGTGTAGGAGGGAATGCAATTCAATTTGCAAAAACATGCAAAAAAGGTGAGCTTAGTTTGTAATCAATGAAATAGAATACATGTTTACTTTCTGTATTAATTTTTAATCTATGTGTAGTGATTGCAATTGATATAGACGAAACAAAATTATACTGTGCTAAAAATAATGCCAGTATATATGGAGTAGAGGATAAGATAGAATTCATATTGGGAGATTTTTATGATTTAGTACCTCACCTAAAGGTTCATATTTTTTATTATATTGCAGTAGTTTATATTATAAGAATTTAGTTTCTTATTTTCTTTAATAGGCTGATGTAGTGTTCCTGAGTCCACCTTGGGGAGGTCCATCTTATCTTAGCTCAAAGGTTTATGATATTAAAACAATGATACCAGTAGATGGGTAAATAAACGCATTAATATTAATTTTTTCATTATAGTTTGATAATTAATATTTAAAATTAAATTTTTTTAGAGAAAGATTATTCCGAGAATCGAGTAAGATCACAAAAAACATTGCATATTACGTTCCCAGATCTATAAATTTTAACCAGGTAAGATGAAGCGATTAAACATTTTAGTTTCTATTTAGAATTGTATTTATTAATTACATATTTTTAAAAGATGAAAATGTTGTGCGATCCTGATAAAATTTGTGAATTTCAAAGAGTATTTGTTTGGGATAAAATGAAGTCATATATAGTATATTACGGAGACTTAGTAGGTAATTATTGCAGTGAGGTGATCAAAATTCCTAGATATTGGGCTAATGATACTTCTGCCGATTATATTCAACCTGAAGAAACTGATTTTAAAGAAATAAAATGGGAATAAGAAAAAACGAAAAATTAATTATTACATCCGATTGTTATGTTATCAATAAAATTATATTGAAGACAAGATAATTAGAAATACTTAGCCAAGATCAAAAAAGTATATTTTTATTAACACTAAAGGAATGTCACAGGTATGCTTTTAGGTGGCTGTGTATTGACTTCTGCTAATAAACAACTAACTTACATTTTAATTACTGTAGTAATATTACATAATAAAAGACTTTTTTAATGTAATCACATAATGTGTAATATTACAAGTTAATAAATTTATTCATTGGTTTTATTCCTATGCTAAATATGATATGTTTCCTATAATAGATGGAACGAATAAATAAACAGTAACTATTTCTTGTAGTTCTATAGTTTTGATCG
>NQWY01000070.1:0-12390 GCA_019425655.1 Rhizophagus prolifer
GTTAGAGTATTAAATGAACAGTTTATCGAATTATTTGATACAGATCTAGTGAGAGTTCCGGTTAACAGACCAAAATGGTTATAAAAACAAATGTAGCAAACTTTGTATTTTTACCATCTAAACGCTTAAAATAAACACACGATATTGGTTTTAAAATAATATCAATTTTATTATCGTGTTCTTCCAATACATAAAAGAACAACATCAGAAGAAACAAAATAATATCAATATAATCAAAGGACTAAAAATATAATAGAAAAAAATTATTGCTTCCTATCTGTTTGCCCCAAACTGTTCAAAGGGGGAAGGGAATTTTTTAATCTAAGAGCTAGAATTATGAGTCGAAGAGAAGAAAGGCGATAGAGCATGGAGCATGAAAGCATAAGTAAAAAAGGTATTAAAAACAACATACCAAACTAAACTAGAAAATAACCACATAATATTGCTATACACCATAATACTAAATATAAATGTTGTTTACTAGAAAATCTAAAGAACTTCAAAAAGAAAAAAATAAGTTTTACTATTCAACAAGAAATATCTAAATGCTTCCTGCCGATTTTAATCATTCTTCTCATCATTGGCAGCAACAGGCGCTTCAGACTTCTCAGCATCATCATTAGATTGAACTTGTTGATCGCTCAACGCAACTTTAATGACCAACACTCTACCTTCTGATTCAACATTCTTTAATCCATCGAGGGCTTTACGTTGTTCTTCTTCATCAGCCAATTCAACGAATCCAAAACCCTTTGAACGTCCAGTACGACGTTGAACGACGTGAGCAGAGACTACGTTATAATCTTTGAAGATATCCTTCAAACCATCATCGTCAATGGAAAACGGGAGGTTTGCAACAAAGACATGAGTTTTGGATGGTTCACCGGTTTTTGTAATGTGGTTAGGGCGACGACGAGGGAAAATACCAACCTCCCCGTCTATTTTTAGGGCGTTCATTTTCAGTACCATTTGCAATTGGGGAATCGGCAGTGGTGACCGCTGTAGTATCATTGGCTTCAGTATCGCCGCCACTGTCTCTAGCAGCGAAACGACGACGGCCGAACTATAGATGGAACACAAAATTGTGAAAAATGAATTGTAAGTATAACATGTAAAGTGAATAAATGAAACACATAAAGTTAGAAGATAGTATATGAATTGCTCACCCATCGGCCTCTTCCTCGTCCACGACCCCTACCACGCCCTCTTCCTCTGCCACGGGCTCTCCATCCTCCCCGACCACGACGAGGAGCAGTAGCATTAGTACCTTCAGCTTTGGGCTTGGCAACTTCTACATTGATTTGACGGCCATCCAATTCTTGCTTATTCAATTCATCAACTACTTTCTTTGCGTCTTCTTCTGTTTCAAGAGCGACAAAACCATATCCTAAAGAACGTGTGCCACGAGTAATGATGTTGGCCTTAACACTAAATTTTAATTAGAAATAGGGGCAAGTTAATTAATATGATAATCTCTTAATAATGGGGATAATTTTATTAAAAGCAGCATAAAATCAGTCAAAGTAATAATTTTACTCACACTTTGCCGGTTTTATTAAAAAAAGCGGATAATTGATCTTCATTTGTTGAGAAAGCCAAATTTCCTACAAAGACTTTGTATTCATCTTGTTTAATTTCTTCCTTACTAACTTCAACAGCGGTTTCTTCAACATTATTCTCATTAGCTAAAGTCACAGCTTCACTTGTTTCGGCCATTATCTTCGTATTGAACCTTTATGGCACGTGTATATTAAAATATTACTGTGGATATTTTTTATTATCTATTTGTAAGGGTTCTGGGTCAGATGTGCCTGAAGTAACTTTTGTTTTGGTCGTTAAAAAAAAAAATTCCCTTCTCACTTCCAATCTACCTAATACTAGAAGGGAAACTTTATGAATCCAGGTTGGATGCCTATTTGGACTTTGACGGACTGAAGGCTCCTTTGATTTTAATAAGTCCAACTAAAGGGCTAGGACGATAGCTTTTGACGGATGAACAGATGCTTCGTTTGCTTGCAAGTTATAGCAAAAAAAACTTGGTAACATTAGAAATTACCCAAAATTGCATCAAAAAATAGTTTTCTCCTCAATACTGTGTAACCATTTGATCCCATGAGGCGATGGCGCTTTTGTTGCACGAGAGTCCCACACATCCGAAACAATTCCGCCTTTATCTATTATCAGATCGGTCATTTTTGTCCAATGAAAGAATTAAATTAGTGATTATAAAACAATCCAAAAGGAAATGAGTAAATGCTAAATAATCAGATCAACAAATGATATGCGCAGTATGGAATAAAATAAAGGTTACACTAATAAAGCACGGGACAGATCTTTTTCAACATTCAAAATGGCAACTATTGTTTGTCAGCCAAATTACCCTAGAAGCTTTCACGCTGCGCGTAGTGTAACTATTTATTATTAGAGTTGTAACTATTTAGAATTGTACAAAATGCTTGTGTAAAGGAAAAAAATTTTTTATCAAAGAAACTAGTTTTAAGACTTGATTATACAAAATTTTTCATTCTTAAGGATTAAAAATGGAATCGAAATGACAATCAAAAGTCTTGATAGCTTCGGAAGTTCGGATTATCCATTTTTGAATTTAGGAATAAAATTGTCTTTAAAAAACCAATGAAAAATGTCAATTTCGTCAACACGCCGAATCCTTTTAACCTTATTTACCTCCAAATCATGTTCACTTTGTGTTGATGCAAAAGATGTCATTAAGCGCGTTCAAAAAAAAGTAAATAAATTGGTTAATTTTGTTTTAGTTTCCTTTCGATTTTGAACAAAAAGACATAAAGGCTCCGGAGAATTTAAATTGGTTTGAAAAATACAAGTATGATATTCCAGTTTTACATTTAAATGATCAATTCATATTAAAACATAGAATTGAACAAGATGAATTGGAAAAGATTTTACGTAAATTTAAAGAAACTGGTATTGCAGATCAAAAAAAATAATCTATATTGGTAATACGTTAATACATTGAGATAAACTTGGCAATTTAGGGATTTATAACCGTGATTTATTGGTCAATGTCTTTAAACATCGAAATCGTCATACTCCTCAATCTCAACTTCCTCGCTTTCATTCTCTTCAAATATATCTGAATTATCCAAATCTTCAAACGAAGAAAACATCCCCTCATCATCATGTTCGAAATCTTTATTAAATACGAAAAATTATCAACCAATTCTCCAAAAGTGAAAACCTATACATATTATCGTTACCTTCTTGAGATCTTTGCATTGCCTGCAGATTACGCATTAACTCGTCAACCTACATAAGAGATCGTCTCGAATGTATCTTTTATATATTTTTTACATATTAAAATAATGTGAATTTAATCACTTGTTCTTACTCTACTTATTATTTGTTCATCTTTCGACTCACAATCGATATCACTTATCTCCTCTTCATCTTCGGCACCATCCTCATTTTCTGACTCATCATGTGCATTCAGTAAATCGTCAAAATCCTCGTCATTTAATATTTTACCTTCAGTTAATGCCTTGAACTTTCGTCTCATAACTTTTCTCATTTTTATTAATTCGCTATGTTTATAAAATCCATCGTGTTCCTTAATAATTATTATAAAAAAGATGTTTATTTGATTCGTAATTTGTAAAATGAAAGCTAAGCTTCATACTGACATCACAAAATTCCTGAACAGAATCAGATGATTCGATAAGCCTTTTTAACAAGGGATCAGTTATATCACACACTTGAAAAACCGCAATATCTCGACATGTTGAAGTCCCATCAAAGATATGAGGAGGCTGTGAATCAATGCTGTTACAAATAATTAGCTCTGTAATAAGATCCAAAAAAATAAATAACTGCAAACCTTACCTGGATTTTTCCGTGTTATCCTTTTCTGCTGTAGCTTCTTCCTGTATGTGAAGCAAACGTTTGGCTCGCCCAAGTTTTGTAGGTCTTCGAGTATTTCGAATGTCTAGCAGTTGATAACTAAACAAATGCAAGCGTCAGAAATTTACGACTAATGAAAACAATAATAAACATAAATAATTAACATATGTTTACAATCTTGCTTCTTTATTTTTATTTAAACGTGGATCGTATCCATAACGAATCCAACAATCACGCCATGGGCCGTTTGACATCAAATATGCGACTAAAGGCAACAACCTATAACATGCGCGTAGCATATCAGAATAATAGAAATTAATGCATTAAAAAGGAAGTTAAATAAATACCTTTTGATATTTCTTTTGTCATTTAGAGGTAAGTTATTTTCTAATGCGAGCCTCGTCCATATTGGACGTTCTTCAAATAACTAAAAACGTTTAAACGAACTAAAGCCTTGTATAGGTTTAATAATTACACCCTTTATAATTACTTACTTTACGCATTCTATCTATACTTTCTTGAGGCATTTGTTCAATATTCTTTAAGGACTCGGGAGGTGGCTCTTCTGGAACATGTGATGAAATGTTAAGGAATTAACGAATATGTACATCGAATGATGCATAAAATCAAGGATATTATCAATATCATATGTAATCGATATTGCTATAAACTTCTTCCTACGGCTTCGATTAATAAGCTTAAGAGATGGAGGCTTGACCGAAAGAAATATTCACAAATTAATTATAATATTAAATAATCGACTCACTATATTAGATTACCTGACCATCGCCCTTTTTAACTAACACTTTGACAACAGCAGTATTCTGTTGATATCTGTTGAATTGACGTTATAACATGATTAGTGTTAGTTATGAGAATAGTGTTTAATGAGCGTATATAAAATACCCATAATCCATTGGACATTCTACGCGTGAGAAAGAAGGGGGCGGTAGATTGGTTTCTTCTTTTATATTATTTATTATAGATTCAAAATCCATTATTTTATTGACTAGATAATTGGCGGATAAAATTATTATTCTAAATTTTACAATTAATTGATGCTTGAACATTCCGTCTCTCGTACCATTCAAAGATTCAAGCGCCTTTCTGTACTCAAGTATAGGATGATTCATGTTTGGGACATATTGATAGTCAGACATTCCTCGGAATCGACAAGTTTTACTTATAATTCCCAATATATCAAACTTGACATCTTTTATGTTAGCTTTCTCTTCTTCGTGATTCACATTTTTCTTTTGTTTCTTCTTACGCCGAGTCACTTTAAGCAAAAGATTCGATGTTGGTATAACATCTCCGTTAATAGGATGACAAAAAGGATCATCAGGTCTAAATCGAAGTTCCATAAGATCTTCATTTATAGCCTTTAACAAAAACGTCCGATTAAAATTTATTGTTCTTATTATCTGTTGAAATATTAATTTTTACCTTTTTAAGACCTTTTTCACCGCCTAAAGTGTGCAAAATTTTGTTGATATTTTTTATATAGCCAGGATATTCAATAACAAAAATTTGTTTTGGGGGTATATTTTTGCTAGGAGCAGCTTCATAACCGAAATACAAATCCTCGTACTGTTTGGAAGTTGACTCCATAATTTGTAAAAAATTGATCTGTTTTACACAAATCCTATTGCGATATAACCCTGCGATCTACAAATCTTGTGTGACCTACCCGTGCGATAATATATGTAACACAAATGTTTTAACAATGGGAATTAGGAAGTAAAAACACTTAATAATCAAAAGTCAAGCGATCAATATTATTCAACTTCGACAATAAAAAAAAATATATGTTTATATAAATTTTGATTTGATAAAATTTTCAACTTTTTCGTAAGTGATTTTCTTTGATCGGACAGTTATCACAATCACGTGATATATTATATCACGATTTGTATCACTTGAGATCCACAAAACATGCAAAAATTGGTCAGTCTTTGATTTCTAATTTTTTTTTATTCACTCCGTTTCTTGTACAGAATAATATAGATTTTTACTCTTCCACATGTCTAATAAACAAGCACTTAATGTAAAAGACGCCTTGTCGTATCTGGATCAAGTCAAGATTCAATTCTCTGATAACCCAGATGTTTACAACAGATTTCTTGATATTATGAAAGATTTCAAAAGTCAAGCGATCGATACCCCTGGAGTTATTGAGCGAGTCTCAACATTATTTAAAGGACATCCAGCTTTAATTCAAGGTTTTAATACTTTTTTACCTCCTGGGTATCATATTGAGTGTTCAACGAACCCTCACGACCCTGATTCCATCAGAGTTACAACACCTACCGGAACAACTACCTCGACCATAGGACCTCTAGATTCTCATCATTTACAATCAGGAGTACCTAATTATCATATGTCTTATCCTCCTCACCCGCCACCTGCCTCAATGATGCCATTACCACATCAAGGACCTTCTTTGCAACCGCAACCGGTCCCTTACCACATTGGTTCACCAGTAGGGCAGCCAGCTAGCCAATCGACTTCACAATCGGTTGGACAATCAGTTGGTATTAACGCTCCGGGAAGTTCATCACCAAACTCGCAACAAAGTAATGGTAGAAAAGGTCCTGTCGAATTCAATCATGCGATAAATTATGTTAACAAAATAAAGGTGAATAAACCCTTTACATTATTTATAATTGCAATTGTCGATTTCGCTTAATTTACAAAAATATTAATTCTACATACTTCACATATAAAGAACCGATTTTCGACGGATCCAGATACATATAAGCAATTCTTAGAGATATTACAAACTTATCAAAAAGAGCAGAAACCAATCCAAGAAGTAGTCATAATTAGTGTTTTTTTTTGTTTCATTCCTTTAAAATATAATAATTATATCGATAACATTTATAATGTTGTAGGTATATTCACAAGTTCAGGTTCTTTTCAAGAATGCACCAGATCTTCTGGATGAATTTAAACAGTTCCTTCCAGATAATTCCGGTAACTATCCTACGGGCATTTTATTTAATGCTTTATCTCAAAATGCACTTAAACCGGCACATCTTATACCACCTATTAATCCCTTGTCGAATGGAGTTTCTGGTTAGTAGTAATGAATTAATTTAACATTTTTATTCTGTTAACTTTACGATTTATTTTTTATCTTTATCGTTTAGGTCATGCCAGACTACCACCGGTCGGTAGTTTTTCTCAAACGACTACTTCAATGTCCAATGATTCATACAAGAAGTCTACAGCAGGAGGCTCAAGTTCAGCTGTTAATAATTCTTCAGGACAAGCCGTTGTGTCTGGTTCTGTAGGATCCTCAAGTATGCCCAAGAAGAAAAGATCTGCTCTCCCTGGTTCTGATAGAAGTCCTAGTAGTATGTTATCAAGCAAGGTAAGCAAATTTTGTTTTGATATGTGTTATCACTTTATATATTAATTAAGATGATTTTCCTTTTAGTCAAAAAAATCAAAATTACTACATAAACCGCCCAATGATCAAGTTCAGCCCAATTCATCACTAATACCTGTTAAAACTGAACCTACAAAATTATCGGATAAACAACCGCCTGCTTCCTCTGAGGAATTGATGTTCTTTGAAAAAGTCAAAAAGTATATCGCGAATAAGCATAGTTACAATGAATTCCTTAAACTCATCAATCTTTATAGTCAGCAAATCTTGGATACATATTCACTTGTCAAAAAAGTGCAGAATTTCATAGGACAAAATACTGAATTATTTGAATGGTTTAAACAATTTGTCAAATACGACGAAAAGGATGAGATTGTGCAGAACACTGCAAATTCCAGACCACGTGTAGATTTGGAAGGATGTATTTCATATGGACCAAGTTATCGTCAATTACCACCACAAGTAAGATTTTTATAGCTTGTTGTTTATGTTGGATTTTATTTATTAACGCTTGTATTGTCTATTATTAGGAGGCCAATTTGCCCTGTTCTGGTCGTGACGAATTATGTTGGGAAGTTTTAAATGATAAATGGGTATCTCATCCTACATGGGCTAGTGAAGAGGCCGGGTTCGTTTCGCATAAAAAAAATCAATTTGAAGAAGCCTTACATAAGTGTGAAGAGGAAAGGTTAGTGATATTTATTAAAGGATAGCTTTATAGGTCTATGTGCCAGATTCATGAATTTTCAATTATTTAGATATGAATATGATATGTTCATTGAAGCAAACCAACACACTATCGCTTTATTGGAACCTATTGAGAGAAAGATACAACATAAAATGTCTTCCGAGGAGAAGTCTAAGTTTAAATTGGAACCCGGCTTGGGCGGGAAGTCAATGATTTATCAGAGGGTGATTAAGAGAGTTTATGATTTCGATAAAGGTGCGGACGTGATCGAAGCATTACATAACAATCCAACTACAGTAGTTCCGGTAGTATTAAAGCGATTGAAACAAAAAGATGAAGAATGGAAACGCGCTAGGGTACGAAATATAGCTAACTATTAATTTTATTTTTTTTTGTGTACATATACAGCTTACTTATCAATGTATATTGCGTATTAACAGAGAGAATGGAATAAAATATGGCGTGAAATTGATGCCAAGAATTATTATAAATCTCTCGATCATCAAGGAATTACTTTTAAGAATGATGATAAGAAAGCACTCACTCCTAAATATTTAATAGCTGAAATAGAAAATCTTCGCCGTGAACCTAATGACGATGGCGAAATACCAGAGTATCAATACAAATTTGTTTTTAAGGATCTTGAAGTATTCAAAGATGTAGCTCGGATTTTATTTGGATATATGGATCGTTCCGGAACTGTGTCACCAAGTGATAGGGATAAAATTGAAAAGTTCTTCAAAACATTTATACCCAGTTTTTTTGATATTCCAGCTTCTTTCTTTGATGGAATGAATCATGAAGATTCTTCTATGCTAGTCGACCATGAAGAACCTATTGCAAATATGCCCATGACAATAGATAGTGTTGATGCAGATGTTGATAACGGTCCATTATCCTCAGAACCGATAAGCGGCATGTGGATTCAGGTTTCTAAAGAGTCACGTGAAAACATTAGGGCTGTAGTAGCAAATGCTGGAAATGGAAGACTTAAGAAGAAATCTACTAGTTATTTCTTTGGAAACAATGCTTTTTATTGTTTCTTCAGATTTTTACAGGTTAGAACCTATCGTATGATAGCGAATAACCATTTAGAACTATTATTAATAAATTGATTTTTTTAGATGTTATTTAGCCGTCTTGAACAAATGAAAGAAGGAGCTCAAGAGAAAGCATCAAATTCTTTAAACAAGGGACAAAATGTTGCCGCAACCGATCTGGGCATTCAGAATAATCGACTTGATCGTAAGTTCAATTCTTATTTTATAAACCGTTAATTCCGGTTCTTACCTTTTTACATTCACTGTTAATATAGCCGAAGTTGATATGGATCTGAATCGTGGAGATCCCTATACAGTAATGCTTGAGCTTATCGAAAAACAATTTGATGGTGAAATGGAATTATCAACATTCGAAGAGTGTCTTCGTTACATTTATGGTACAAAGGCCTATATAATGTTTACTGTAGATAAACTTGTTCAAAATATGACTAAATATGTATGTTACATTTTTCGTAAATAGGTTTACTTGAGGTCCATAATGTACTTATTTTATTTTATTTATATACAGATGCAAACATTGGTATCAGATTCGAAATCGACTGCCCTAATCAGTTTATTTGAGAGTAATAAACAACAACAAGAACAATCGAATGATAGATCGCACATTATGTATCAGTTACACGCTAACAATACAATTGGATATGATGAACATACATATCGAATCGATTACGTATGTTGTTTACTTTTTTTTCACTTCGTTAAAATGATTATTATTTAGTATCTTAACATATAATAATGTAGGATAAAGAAGAAAGGATTTTGACTATATTGCTATCTGGCCGCGATTCCTCGCTAGGTAGCGCAGTATCTTCGGAGGAACAATGGGCTTACTACATGTATAGCTATATGTCTTTAAATCCTACTGAAGGTGTTTCAGCTAAAACAGATCGTCCATTTTTGAAGAGGTATACATTTTAAAGAAACTTGCCATCTGTTGAAGGGTCAGAAAGGATATTGCCAAATGTTTTAACTCGGAATGGTTTAGAAATTAAAATATGTATTAATTCATACCATGTATTTTTTGTCAATAACACTGAAGATAGTTTCAGACGTTTACGTCCTTCAGTACCATCCACAAAACTACAACAGGATACAGTTCGACGACAAGAATTATGGAATCGTTGGTTAAGATCACGAGATGACGCTGACAGTATGGAAATGTAACTTCAGAAAGTAAAATATATATATATATAAGTCACGTGAAGATGTCTATTTTAGTTATTTGTATAATCATAAACACTTTTCTAAAAATTAATTAAGAATTACATTCATTATTTAGCTAATCATTTAGTGATTGATAATCACTAAAGAATATTTTAATAGTAAATATAATAAAATTTTTACACTATGCTCAATGTGATCATATGATAACTTCAAAACGATGATCTCATAGTTATTATTATAAGTCAAGTCCACCATACAAATTTAAATTATAAAACGCTTTCTTTAAAGTGAGTTTTTAACGCTAATTTATTCTTCATAACTTGCTGCTTCGTTATTTCATGACAAAACAGATTAGTACGTTTTATTGTTTGTTTATATAAACTTTCATATTACAGAACAAAGTCAACTTATTTCTAAAGAAATGGGAAAGAAAAAAAATAAGAAAGTTGTTCGTCCTTGGTGCTGGTAAGATACGCTTAAAATTTACGCGATTTGTTTGTCAAAGAAAAAAAACGATTTATAATTCATTTATAGGTATTGTGAGAGAGATTTTGAGGATGAAAAAGTATTAATTCAACATCAGAAAGCTAAACACTTTAAGTGCCCCCATTGCAATAAAAAATTGAATACAGCGGGCGGAATGGTTGTTCACGTTGCCCAAGTTCATAAAGAAACAATTGACACGTAAGGATTATAATTTCCATAAAAATATATACAATTTTTGCTGTTAATATTTTGATGTATTTTAATTTTTATTCCAATTTCAAAGCTCAAAAAATATATTTTAAATTAAGGCTAGTTCATAGTGTTATTGTTGAGTTTTTTTATTTAATTCCAAGTGAAAATATATTCGATATCTAATTGCTTAATTATTGATTTAATATTTAAACTGATTATAGAGTCCCAAATGCATTGAAAGGACGGGAATCAACGGATGTAGAGATTTTCGGTATGGAAGGAATTCCTCAAGCTGATATGATAGCTCATATGCATGCACTTGAAACTGACCAGCCAACAAAGAAAATTAAAACTGAAGAACCTATGGACCTTTCTAGTGAAGAAATTAAAAAACAACTTGCTCAGCATCAAGCAATGATGCAAAATAATTCGACTACAGGGCAACCTTTCCCTTATTCCGGTTATTCTGCCACACAACAGAATATGCCATCATTAATGCCTCACCAATATAGCCAATTTTATCAGAGACCTGGTGTTAATTCAGCTCAAGCATATTCACCTGTAGCTCCGTACCGACCGAAGTAAGTAAAAAAAAAAAAGATTTCCCGATTTCATCATAAATTTAAACATAATTATATTTTCCTGTAAAGTCAAATTCCTGGACAATCTCTACCAGTTATACCTGGTCAACCATGGCGCCCTCCAGTGTCGGGTGTTAGTCAACCGTTATATGGGCAGATTCAACCAGCTACAACCGGACAATCAGCAATTTATCCATCTCGTCCGACAAATAATGTTGCATCTGCATCTCAAATTTACCCACAAGTTCCGCACGCTACAGTCCCTGGAATGTCTCCATCGGGTCAGCATTCTTATACTCCTTATACTGGAGCATCTGCTACAAATATTATTACTCAATATCAAGAGACTACTCCTACTTCTACAGTTCCTTCTGTAGGTGACACAATGACTGCAAATGAATCTACTACGAATATAATACAACAACAAACAGCTCAAAAAACAGTGCCGAAAGTTGTATTAGTTTATAGCGATAACGAAGTCTCGATGGTATGTCTATTCAAGTTTAATTAATTTTATTTTATAAATTTATACCTACATATATTATATATTTGTTAATAGGAAGAGAAAAGAGCGGAACTTGAAAAATATCGATACAATGAGGATCAATTCAGACAGCAGGTGCATGCTCTCGATATATCTGTCCAATCTCGTGTTGCAAATCTTAAAGGGAGGGTTGTGTGATGGGATGTTGGTTTTTTTATACGTTGGATCTTACACAGTTTATATACATATCAGTCCTCAATGTTTTAGATTCACTTCTAGTGTTGGCAGGAACTCTGGTAAGAAAATAAATCCGGTAAGCACAGACAAGACAGAGAAAATGAGGATAATCGTTATATTTCAATCGTTTATGTTACCTTGTGCGTTGTCAAGATTTTTTTCTCGTACCAAGAAATGTACCTTTTTTCTTTTATATTGTAACCTTTTTTTCTCCTGTCGGTTGATTC
>NQWY01000081.1:0-11979 GCA_019425655.1 Rhizophagus prolifer
AAGTATTATGTTCGATTGATGAATGTTAGTTTGCCAAATTTACGAGTATGTATGAAAAATAGGGTGCATAAGATTACTATATAAATGTTAATTCTTTTTTCTTGTGTATAAATAGACTGTCAATAACATAAATAACTAAAGTACACTGGGATATCAGTTGAGACACGAGTTAAATTAAAAATAAATAAAAGAATTTTGTTAATTTTGTTATAAAAATTATCATCCAAAAAAAAAGTACGTCAATGAATAGATTATTATGAATAAAGTAAAAACTTTCAAGGATAAAAAGGCGAAATTAAAAACAAAAATGCAATGCAAAATAATAAATGAAAAAGAATTGACATAAATTATTTGTTCCATGTTATTTCAATCCAAACCCTTCACTTTCCATTATAGATCTTTTTAATTTTTCTTCCAATTTCTTTCGAGAACGGTACCGATATAGACAAAGTTGATTAAAGCAAGTATGCGCAATTGGAAATCTATAATTCATTTTACTTTTTTTTTTTTTTTATTATTGGTTACCTCTCACTATCTTCTCCAATGCATGAAATTTTAAATGCTAAATTTGCCAACCCTGTAGCTGGAATTCGATCCGTTCCTGTTACAAATGTCAATAATTTTCTTTGCATTATAGGGTCCATCTCCCGGAATATGGACCAGAAGTTTCTAATTGTTTCTTCATCTTCACGGAAGCGTTCATATACAGTCACTGCTTGTAACTCATCAATTTCTAATGGTTCTGCACTGCCTCGAACTAAAAGTTCGATTTCTTCAGGTTGGAAGAGCTTGAATTTTATAAATAAATTTTAAAATTTTAGCTATACTGTCAAAAAAGGAAAAACAGTACAATATAAATACGTACAGACAAAGCATTACCACCACAAACATGGTAAAATCCGCGCTTAAATGATTCAAACTGCTCCGTAATAGAGTCATTAAGCACGAAATTAACGTATCTTTCAACGTAGTCTATTTGAAACAATGAATTAATATAAGACATTTCTTATTAAAAGATAAATAAAATAATTTTATTTGACACAGAATACCTCTCCTATTATATTTTGTTACGGGTATGTTTTCACCATTGTGTATAAGAGGAACTCTTTTTAATTCGCCAAATGCTTCGTATTCACCGACAAAATCGCGGCAAAATGTGGATTCAACGTCTCCTTCGAATGTAAGGAGTTGTTCTAAACCTTTTGCGAAGGACTTATATAAAATAAAAGAAATTTATAATATTTCTAATAATAAAATGTGATATGTAAATATGGTTATTATTATTTAATGTGATAACATACCGGTTGAAATACCTTTAGATCCTCTAAACCAACATATAAACCAAACAATTTCTTATAACATGCTAAGGGAAGATGTACATCTAATATGGTAGAATTATAGATTGCGAGCCCAATAACTATTCCAACTAAATAATATTGGTCACTTGTTTCTAAACTTGCAGGATTAAACCAGCATAGTTTAGAATCCTCATCCCAAGTAAACATACCTTAAAGTAAATAGTAATTAATATCGAAAAATTAAATAATTATATTCAAAAATATTGTACTTACCAAACTTTGGATCAAATAAATGTCTAACCAATAATAGGAACCACTCTTTTCTTAGACCACCTGCATCAACACCATCTTCGCCAACAAACTCTATTCTCAATGATTTTTTCAGCTCTCCAATCTCTGAATTACAATCTTCTATGTGTTTCAATGTATTTTCAATTTGTTTCAATGAATCCTCAATTAAATAATCCCTCCTTATTTTTAAGTTTAATGTTGGTGTTGTGATACGTTTATAAAAAAATATTGTATAGAGAGCTTCCTAAAAAAAAAGCTAGAAAAGTTCATAAATCTATTCGGCCTTTCTAATTGTAAACGAAATAAAGCAAAATGAAACATAATAAATAAATTTAAAAACGTACCTGTGCTTTCATATCCTTCTGTCGTTTTGCATCATAATCCATAATTTTTATTTTTCCTCCCATACTTATTAAAAATGGATATTGACAGAATGCAAATTTTCTATAAATAAGGAGACGGGTGAAGAATACAGGCAAGAATAAATTATGTAAGATTTATTATTCAACAAAAATAAACCAACCCATCAACAATTACTAACCCAGACCGTTGTTCCCATGTATTGTAATCTGTTAGTAAGTCGATGTAATCTACAAATGTGTTATAAAAATCTGATAATGGGACTTTAGATGATTGTTTATTCGCCGCAACTAAATAGAGTTATTTTATTAAAAAAGTGTAAAGTAGTTTTATTTCAAAAATAATGTAAAATTTCGTACATAACAATGCCATAACTCGTGCCGCAGAGCTAATTCTCCAATCTGACTCGTAATCAGGTGAAGTTCTGGGGCTCGTATTGCGTTGTTTGTTTAATAGAAATGTAATAAAAGAATTAACTAATTCTATACGCTTTCGAAAAATGTTAACAGATAATCTAAAAAAAAACATCATCAAAGATTATTTACATATATACTTAAACGAACATTGAAAAAAACAATTTTTAAACTAACCGTGTAAACCAGTTAACTAAATAATGATGAAGTTCATTGCTTAAATTAGAAAGTAATCCAAATGTCCTTTTTATAATGTCATGGTGATGATATAACTCTTGAGGAAAATTATTATGTTGCCCAAGGAGTGGGTTCTAATAAACAAAAATTTAATAAATAATTTCATTATATAAAATAGTAATAATGTTCAAAAAATACAAACCTCGAGAATTATCATTAAAAATTTTATGTCTTCCTTGCGTTTTAACATTCTTTAAAACAAATTAGTATATAAGATTAAAAAGTAACCCCAATTAAGTTATGAATTATTGCTTAATATTACCTTCCAGGACGTTTTAATATACTCTCAGTTGATTTCATCATTGACCTTATAACACTTTCAGGCTAAAAAAAATTGTAATTTAATAAAAATTTTAACAATTTCAAGAAAATTATTACTATATTAAAATCTAACACACCAAATCACATATAATTTTGTATGCTTCTCTAACATCATCTAATGCGACACCACAATCGTCCAAAGCGACAGGTCGACCCTTTTATCACAAAATTTATCATTTTCTATTAATAAAATTAATACTAACATATACTTTAATATATATACACACATGATAAATATTTCAAAAAATTATTCCTTACGTTGCTGAAACTTTCATTCAAAATATACCAATTAGAAAAAGCTTTTTGTATAGCTTGTTCTAATGATTCATAGTTTGGAGTACCTTTTCCATTACTGCTATGATCTATACAAGTGTCAATCATTGATCGAAGTCTGTCTACTGTTAACGGAGTGATAGGCTCCGCTTTATTAATAGAAAATCAGATTAATTTATAATAGCATATAATCATTAAAAGCAAAACAAATAAAATATCTTTGCTCGCCTGGTAATTTTTGTCAATACATACATCTTTGTATAGATGGCTTCAAGTCATTGATAGTTTGACATACGGTACATCGAAAACATGACACTGTGATTGGAAATCGCAAAGTACTATATTAGAGAAAAAACTGTTATTATTTACTATAAAGCAAATTTTTAAATAACTTATTAGAATGAAAGTATAAAACAATAATATACCTGTCACAGCAAGTACATTTTCCCATTCTCTACAAATATTATAACAAAATATAAGAATTAATTAAAAAATGTATCATAATACATAAACTTTTCAATATATTTGAAACAAACCATATTCATGTTTTGAGCTGTTGGTGGAGGATAACCGCCACCATTAACTCCATTCGAGAGATTACTTTGAACAGGTCGATTAAGGCCAGTGCTGCCACTAGGACCCGCTAAATTAAAATTTGATGGAGTACGATTGCCGAAACCATTAAGAGATGTACTAGAACTAGAAAATCCTTTGTAATCCATGTGTTTGGAAAGACGTTTTTTAGTAATTTTAATGAAATTATTTTTTAGAAAATAAAAAATAATGCTAGATTACACAAAATATTATAAATAGTAATGATATGTACATTACTACATTTCTCCCGTTCTTTATGAATCCCGATACAATAAATTTCCTAGTCTTTCTTAGTACAAATATGGTTAAAATTATTTGTAAATAGGTAAATCACATGCCATTTAAGGTAGCCCCAAAAAAATTTTTATCTCAATTATTTTACACTATGGCTTCAAAGAAGAAATATGGCGAACGTGTTGAAAACTTTTCTAATAAAGCAGCTCGTGAACTCCTCTCCCTTATTGAACGTAAGAAAACTAATCTCTCACTTGCTCTCGATGTAACTACGAAAAGAGAGTTTCTTGAAATAGCTGATAAGGCCGGACCATACATTTGTTTATTAAAAGTAAAGTTTTAAAGCGCATAGTTAGAAAATATATGTGTTGATATTTTTCTAATTAAATCATTTAAATTTAAGACTCATATAGACATTTTGGTAGATTTTGATCAAGATCTCATTGAACAACTTAAAGAGTTGCGAACCAAACACGATTTTATGATCTTTGAAGATAGGAAATTCGCTGATATTGGTGCAGTCTGTGCTCTTTCAATCCCTTTCGTTATTAGGAAACACAGTCAAGCATCAATACTCCAAAGGTATCTACAAAATTTCAGAATGGGCAGATATAACAAATGCACATCCCTTACCCGGTGATGGAATAGTTTCTGGATTAAAAGAAGTGGGATTATTCTTGGGTCGTGGATTATTACTTCTTGCAGAGATGTCTTCTAAAGGTAGTTTGGCTACTGGTGCATATACAGAAGCTGCAATAGAAATGGCTCGTAGACATAAAGATTTTGTTATTGGGTTTATTGCTGGACGGAAATTAATTAGCGATGATGATAAAGAGGATTTTATAGTTATGACCCCTGGAGTTGGACTTGATGCTTCAACGGATGGATTAGGTCAACAGTATAGAACACCTAGGAATGTTATATTGGAAAGTGGCAGTGATATTATTATTGTGGGCCGTGGAATTTATGGAAGTGGTAAAGATGTAGCTGTAGAGGCGCAACGATATAGAGATGCTGGTTGGAAGGCTTATTTAGAAAAGTTACCGAATTAATTTATGATCATTACAAGGAATACGCTGTTTATCATGTTTAGCATTAAATTATCATTTGAACAGGATTTATGAGTCTTAACGTCATGAAAATAAAAGAAAAAGGATATTTGAATTATGTGGGAAAATTATTTATCGAGAAATTCTAATCATAGCAGACATACTTTGTTTCAATACTTGTGAAATGAGTCAAAATAGTTTTATACGTATGGAATTGATTAATTTATATTAAAAAGTAATATAATTTAGTTATACACAAAATCTACGACCAATCTATACATTTATCTCATTTGAACTTCTAACTCGTTCAATTTTTGATAAACGTCAGATGTAATTGCGCTATAATTAAGAAACGAATGAAGTTAATTACAAGTCTCATAAATACAATAAAATTTTCAACCAATCAAAAGAGATGGATAACCTTGATTTTAAATATCCTACAAATGAAACTAGGCATTTAGCCTTTTGTCGAAGAACGAAAGTATCCTGTATTAAAGAAGTTTAGTTGAGATCTTTTGAAATTTTATGAGAGATGTTATTGTAAAATAAGAAACTTACATCTAAATATTTTCCCGAAGGACTCGGGGATAGATATGACGTTTGTTCTTTCAATTGTTGATAACGTGAATATATACAGCGCATCGTGATAAGTAGGAGTTCTGCCACACAATTCTTCAATTGACCATCAAACCCATCTATTGCGGCGGCTTTTTGTTTAATTATGCTAACATCATCTTCAAAGGGAAAGAGGTCAACATTTTCTATAGCCTATTTTTTTTTTTAAAAAAAAAATTACGTACATCAATATAAATTATATTTACTAAATCAAATAATAATTATAAAAGAAATTACACTAAGAGCATTCTCAAAATCCTGTTTTTTGTACAATTCTATAAAGTCAACCAAACCGAGTAATTTTTCACACGTCTGTATACGTTCTGCTGGTAATCTCATTGTTACTTGATGTTTTTTATAATCCTGTAACACTTTTTTAATTTCTTGAGGATTCAATTCCTGTGCACTTTCTGGTTGCATCGCAACACCTTGAATGGAAACCCATATATATTCCGCTAACATCTTATTAAGCAACAAAATGATTTCTTCATAATTCTATAAGAAAAAAATTATAAAAAACATCGATTTCATTAACTAACCCAATTAGGTAAATAAGTCTCTTTATTTGTTTGTTTACCTCTGTTAATTCATAAAGACTTTGAGCTGCTTTAAATTTTCCATCTTCAACACACTGTCGAGCAAGTGAATAAACTATAATTTCATTGAATTCTTGTTCATCATCAATATACATTAAAGGCATGTATTTTTTTATTTGACCCTAATATGAAATGATAAATTAGATATTAGCTCATAAAATCATAATTTTATATGTAGATGATAAAATATGCGAACCTCTCTACTTCGGACGTCACCAACCAGTTCTGAAAACGCTTCTGTGTCATATACAAGTTGCCTAACGTAATCATGACACAACTCAATTTGATCTCGTCCACTGTCTGTTTGGCGGTTTCCATACAGATAAAGCAAGATAAGGTATTGAAATGCTGTACTAGAAGCTTTATCATTAGCTAACTTACGCACATATTGACATATAATTGTGTTAAAATTAAGCTTTGGTCGAGATTCTTCTTCATCAAATTGTTTGATATTTGAAATAATTTAAAACCTCAATTTCAGATTAAGTGAATTCTGAAATTTAATCATTCTTCATTAAACTTACTTAATGCCATAGCTTCTGCAGACTCTGGCACTCTAAGCAATCCATAATATGCAAGTGATATAGCAAAATGTACAGCATCCTCAGTATACTCATGATAGAGATAATATATCGCCTAATTTATAATATTAAAAAGTATTAGTTTCTTACATTAAGGACATAAATATGCAGTTATTTAATTAATTACCTTTTCAAATTGAAGAGTTAACAATAAAACACGAAAATATTGCATAGGATCTTTACCACTATGATTAAAATGAGTAGGGCCTAAATCTCGAACTTTCTTTTGAAATCTCTCAAGCGAGAGAACATCCGGAACAGTTTCACTTTCAACATCTATTTCACGAATACACATTAGCTTTCCAACTTATAGAAAACTTTTAAGTATCATAATAACTACATGTAACCACATAAAATCTTCAAATGTGGGACTGATACTGTCTGTCGGTGGCCTTTGGGGTAATTCTTCCGTCTGAGCAATTATTTGATACAGTAAACATTTATACGGGTCATATAAATGAACTGGAAGAGGTGGCCATTGTTTAATTTCTGTCATTAATTTTTGTCGGTCATCCAAAGGGAGACTGTAAAATATGAGGAAAAATATTAAAAATATTTTACATATTAATTCCATCAGTAATAAAATTTGATCTCTTAGTAACAAACCTATTATTATTATTTATAAATTTCGTAAAATATACTATAAACGTCTGGTCTTGTCTTGAAAAGTTACTTTTATAACCTTGTGCAACCAGCAAAGCGTCCTGGTAATGACCTTGACGAAGCAAAATATAAATGTGCCCCCATATTGGAATATTTTCAACCATCTTTTAAGTATGATAAATTCGAGATTATTACATGAATCAATATATATAAAATAATTAAAATAAAAACTTCAAATACCTGTAAGTTATTTATTGGAATTCCTCCATTAGACCTATGGATAGCACGTAGCATAGCACGAGCTGTATTGCTTACGGACGGCTGACCGCCTAATAGGGCTTCGGTACGGAACGAATTCACATATTCTAATGAATATGTACGATATCTTTAAAACGAAGTTCAGAATAAATACCATTATAATGTATATAGTAATTATTGAAGTACTCAGAAAAAAGGATACGATTCTTCTAGGTAACGTTTTGCCCCGTTTAATAAAATCTTGTAGAGTTCTTTATTTTCCGGACTTGAAACAGGTGCCATATATGCTCTAGCATAATGACGTTCTTTTAAAGGATAACGGGAAAAACGCCCATCTATAACATTATTCTCTCCAACAATAGATATAAGACTCTGCCAACACTGAACCAATTTTTTTACCTAAGAAATTAAGAACAAATGCATTAATTAAAAGAAAAATTTTCATCTTTAATTTACTTATTATATTGAAATTGATTTGGACAAAATATCACATACATAATCTACACCAAGTTTTTTCGCGGCATTTGTAAATTCATTTATAATACCATACTCTATCTTCGATAATCTACAATTGTTCAATTTAGATACGATATCAAAATATATCAGATGTCTCTGATTTAATTGTGAAGTTGATTCGCTCCTGAATGAAACTGTTCTTTCTCCTGCAGTTACATAGGATGATCTCTAAAAAAAATATTATATAATAATTGATTAATATGATTTTAAATATGAAGATTGCATATCAAAAACATGGAGCTAACCGGAGTTGAGGATCCAGGAAAACTTCCTGAAGGAGACCCTCTCAACGGGGTTTGAAATATTGAACGACTATTTCCTGGCGTAGAAAATAAATCAGAATTACTGGAAGTACCAGTTGGAATATGCTGACCGAGTTCTTCAAAAACTTTTCTTTTTGTCCTATCCCAATCTTGTATAAGACATCGATCAAAATAGGCGTTATAATCGTTTATAGTCTAGATTTTAGTAATCAGCGATTAAAAAATTTCATACTTTTATAGTAAATAATTTGATTCAATGAAAAATAACGAAAAATCTTATTCAACCTGTGTATGTCCATCTTTAATAATACTAGAGATCGTTTGTTGATGTTTATGTTCAATAAATTTCTAAGGATTAACAAAAAATTAAGTTAGTAAGAAGAAAAGTAATCAAATCCAGGAACTATAAAATTCTGATTTACCTCAACATCTGTATCTGGTAAAATATCCCGTGGTTCAAAAGCCCCCAATACATTTATACTTTTAACTTCTTGTGATAGTCTATCACCATCAATCCCAATATTCGCTAAAAAATAAGGACTAGGGACGCGTCAGCATTATTAAAAATATTATTCAAAAAAAGATCCGTCATTATTTTTCAATTGAAAAAAATTACAAACGAGAAACAGCAATGTATCACATATATTCACTGTTCTTGTTATCAAGTTTTTAATGATGAAAATAATTCTTTTTTTTCAATGTTCAATAAATAAATTTTTAATTAAGGAACCTACGCTTTTCTTTCAGGCTCTTCTCCAGGTTTTATAACTTTATCAGCGAGTTTACGCGACTGTTTTTCAATTTGTTCCAAATTTCGCTCAATAGGCGGTATGTCTTGTTTTACAATTGCATTTGCAACCTTACGAGATCTTTCTGCAAGTTGCTTCAGTTGGTTAGTAGTAGCCATACTATAATTTCTAACTGAAATATATAGATACTCGTTAAACAAATGCAAACAAAATTGTTAAGCAGTGTAATGGAAATTTATATTTTTATGATCAATGGTAGTATATGGAATATATTGAATTTGCTATATTAGGTAATCTAAATCCTGGTAGTCGCATCGAAGTTCATTGACTCGTTCATGTCAGAATCAATTGGTGGCAAACTGGCAATAATGTAGGAAAAGGAAATTTCGGTACCTTCTATATTAATCTAATTAATTAAATGATTTTTTTGATACTACTAAATATTAACATATTTAAATACATAAAGGCTTAAAGACAACATTTGGACGTAATCAAAACTAATTGATTGTTATTTTTTTTATTTTTGTTTTAAATGTTTTAATATTTTAAATCTATTTAGCTCCACAGACTTCGGTCTATAATATACTTAATAAAAAATTCATCTCTAACATAGTAGTTTCTCAAATGTAATTATTTTTAATCTCTGATACTTTGTTACGATAGACTGGAATTGCACAGAGGCCTGCCTAATGGAAAGTTCACATGGAAGGTTGCTAATATATTTTGCAATGTCCATTTTTGTTTTAACTCCCTTTTTAGGGGTAATATCAGGAAGCTATTGGGTAATAAAATCATAAACCTGACATTTTTCCACTTTTCCATTGACCATAAAGTCTTCAACCATAATTAAAAATTCTTTAACATATAAATACCAGCTTAGTATCTCTTCCTGATTCAGCTAGACTTTCCGCGTCGCAAGCATCTTGATATAAGCAAATGACAATTTTTCTTTCCCGAAGTTTCTGTAATATGATCTGAGAAGCCACATATGGAGACATGATCCTGGATAGATTCCGCTACATCAAAGTTACGAGATATATCTCTAGCCCCTGTCCATTCATTTGTTCATGGCAAGAAGCGATCGCAGAATTCTGAGAAATCGGAAGTGCCTCCTGATCCGAAGAAACAGAGCTGCATTGTTCTGCCATAAGCTTTTTCTCCTGCTTTGCCTTATTTCATCATTAACCCTTTCTTATGTACTGTACCTCATCCAAGAAAGCGTCCATCTCCCGGTATCATCTATTTTGCAATCAAGCCTACATTGTTTGAGCTATTGACTAGTACGTTGGCAGATTCTTTTGGAAATAAAGTATTCAACTCCTTTTACTCCGATGACTTGGTATCATCCACAGCCTCCTTATACTGGACATCCATTGTCAAGGAACCCTGTTCCAATATCGTGAGTCTGACCTCAAGCTCCCCGACTCTAGACTTGAGTTCAGCATTCTCAGCATAAAGTTTAGCTTCCCCTCCATATCCCGCTTTAGAAATTCGGCATTCCTAACCTCAAGCTCGGCTTTCTCGGCCTCAAATTCGATGATATGCTGTCTCAATAATTGCACGGAAGGGAATTGTTCAAGATTATATAGCAAATACAATGATGCTTACGAAAACAATTCACGTGATTTCAGTGACTCAGGTCGTCCAAAATTTTGCCAAGATTTTTTTTTATTAATGCACACAAAAATAAATATAAAGTTCGGGACGCGACCCGTTATACATGGGAAAAATAAATACAAAGGATGCGGCAATATCACCTGCTACATGGCGTTTATGCCAATGACGGCGGACTACCCACGCAAAAGTTCACTCCTTAATATCCTTGTTCTCTTAGCATCGGGGGTCATTAATCTCTATAGTCTATACCCTATCCTTTAACAAACTACGATCACTTCCATAACTTTCTTCACACTCCTCACCATCCAAAATATGTGATAGTCGGCTTTCGTGCAATAATCCTCTCCGGCGTATACATGATGAAGCACCAGTCCGCAACTGTGGTCACGATCCCGTAGAGGTAACCAAATTATCAAAAGCTGTAGAAGCCTTTTGTTTATTCTTGTTCGTGTGGTAGGAGCTTTCGAGTTGCATCACCTTTTACAAGATACCCAAGGCCTCCTGATTCTGCTTCCTTCAGTGATGTTGGTGCAAGGAGACAATTTCCTTGGCAAATGAATTCTTCGTTTAACGAGTCTGTTCTTTTTTTGATTGCGTAGTCGACTCGTCCTGTTGCTTCTTCACCAACAATTTTGAACTACGTTCTAGAGAGATTTTATTTTTTTCCTAACGATTCTCTTAACAAAGGATATGATGGAGAAAGCAATATTGCTCCGATAACAACGCACAGTCTCGTTACTTGATTTCGTCGGACCTAAATCTAACTATACAGTATCGGAAGTCATCGTCATCGTCACCGTCTCTATAAAAATAAGCAGTTTAATTGTAGCTCTTTCTGAGCGAAATTAAAAACATAACCCACCCGCGATACGAAGGGCGGGATCTTTTGCGTCATTCCGTACTTGCGCAGCACCTAACTCAAGTCTGTCAGTCTTGTATGAGGAGAACAACCGCAACTTTTTATCCTTAACCTCCTTGACAAAGTCCGCGCAAGATCAACCTTTATATCAATATCTCGAAAATTTTACTTGGTTTTGAGGGTGGCGCGACCATTAATTCTCTCAATTTCGATAATTTCATAATCCTCCTGAGTAAGCCCTAAGTCTTTTTC
>NQWY01000082.1:0-16207 GCA_019425655.1 Rhizophagus prolifer
GCTCCAAAACCTGTAAAAGCAGGAACAAAAGTTAAAAACATCCGCCTACGTCCGGATTCTGACCATAATATCGACTGCAAAATTGACGGCTTCGGATCTATGGCTTTGAAGTCTGAGTTTGTGAAAAAGGCATAAAAAAAAGGAAAGTTTTGGCAGGGTAAACTTTCAAAGGCTCTGATTGTTTCTTGAAAGAAACTAATTTCCAGTCCCTAAGGCAGAAAGAGAATTAACCAAAAAATTCCTTTAAATTTTCGTAAACCAAAGCTAAGAAAATTTTTTTTTCCAACCAACTGATAATGTATAAGTTATCCATATTTTATCAACAATATATAAAATGGGATAATTAAAACTTTAAAAATACGTTTCCGGAAAGTACATTTTGAGAATAAACAACGACTGATTTATTATTAATTCTAAGCTTGTTCCGGTAATGAGAACCGGCAAAAAGGCTTTCTAAAACAACAGCTTCTACTCCATTTTCTGCAATTTTTATCTGATGCGGAAAATAATGTTTTTTGGAAAGATTAAGTTCGGATTTTTCTTCCTCTGAAAAAATATTGACCTCGCCTAAAAGCTTTGCAACATAATCATTATAAGGATTTTCATAAGTTTCTTTCGGCGAATCATTTTGAATCAATCGCCCCTGTTGCAAAACCACAATTTTATCTGCCCAAGGCAAGACTTCTTCCAGATTGTGCGTCGAAATCAAAAGACTCATATTATTTTGTCTTACGTAGCTAAAAAGTTTATCCCGCAATTCAAATTTTCTGGAAAAATCAAGATTACTAAAAGGTTCATCCAGCAAAAGCATTTTCGGCAAAATAGCTAAAGCTCTGGCAATTGCCACGCGCTGCTGTTGTCCACCACTTAGATTTTTAGGCAAAACCTTCGCATAATCTGTCAATCCGACAACATCCAACAATTCTTCAACTTTTTCTTTTTTTGATTTTAAATTGATATTCGAAATGAATTTCCCAACATTATCGGCAACTGTTGCATAAGGCATCAAATCGTAATTCTGTGCAACAAATTTCATTTGAGATTCACCGGGAACCAGATTTCCTTTTGGTCCCAATAACTTTTGCCCTTCAAAAATAATTTCCCCACTCTGCCAGTCCATTAAACCATAAATCAAACTCAATAAAGTGGATTTTCCACAACCACTTTCACCTGCCAGAGCAATAATATGCCCTTCATCGACATTCAGATTCAGGTTTTGAAAAAGGGGCTGGTTGGTCTGATAATTGAAATAAAGATTTTTGACTTCTAACAACATTTTACGGAAATAGTATTTTTGGAAGTGTAATAATTTTATTATTTTAGCAAAGAACGTAAAACTAAGTAACAAATAAAACTTTAAAATGAAAAAAGCAACTTTAATCTCCGCATTATTAATCATTTCGGCTTCTGTATTGGTTATTTCTTGTGGAAAGGACAAACCGGTAACCAGCGAGAGCAACGAGGTATTGACGACCAATGATGGACAAATCTATGTCGTGGACACCCTCAACAGTAAAGCGGAATGGAAAGGATTCAAAGTTGTAAAGTCTGACAATACAAGCCACATCGGAAGTTTGAAATTTGAAAGTGGCGAAGTGACCGTAAAAGACGGCAAGCTGGAAAGCGGGCAATTCGTGATTGATATGACTTCTATTGCGAATGAGGATTTGAAAGATTCGGAAAGCAATGGAAAATTAATCGGTCATCTTAAAAGCGCTGATTTCTTTGATGTAGAAAAGTTCCCGACTGCATCTTTTGAAATTACGAAACTCTCCGAAGCACCTGC
Organism: Rhizophagus prolifer; assembly: GCA_019425655.1. Lineage (NCBI taxonomy): Eukaryota > Fungi > Glomeromycota > Glomeromycetes > Glomerales > Glomeraceae > Rhizophagus > Rhizophagus prolifer. The sequence continues at coordinate 1,787 of NQWY01000082.1, forward strand.
AGGAAGCGATTACAACACAGTTCTGGACGGCAATCTGACTTTGAAAGGCATTACAAAGCCGGCCACCTTCAATGCAAATGTAAAAATAAAAGGCAGTGAATTGAGCATCGCAACCGAACCAAAAGACATCAACAGAGATGAGTTCGGAATCAAATTCCAGATGCCAGCTGCAGAAGGTCTGATTAAAAACGAAATCAATGTTCAGATGAAAGTGAAAGCGATTGAGAAAAAATAATTTGTCTAAGATTCAATAATAATTATTCGACCCTTTCAGAGTTTAAAACTCCGAAAGGGTTTTGTTTTAAATAAAATTGTTTTATATAAGCCGTTTATTTTTATTTTAAAAATCGTATTTTTGCAGTCTATTTTTTATAAGAAATAATGCTAGAGAAAATTGATGACCTTCTGATAGAAGTACAAAATTTCCAATCTTCTGCAAAAGATGAGATCGAACAATTCCGATTAAAATTTAATGGAAAAAAAGGAATCATGAATGATTTTTATGATGCCCTTAAACAAATCCCAAATGAGCAGAAAAAAGATTTTGGACAGAAAATCAACATCTTAAGAAATGCTGTTAACGGAAAACTGGAGGAGCTTAAATCTTCTTCGGAAAGTAAAATTATTCTTGAAAAAGAAGACCTTACCAGATCAGCTTTTCCTTTGGAATTAGGCTCTCGTCATCCTATCAATCTGGTTAAAAATAAAATCATTGACATTTTCAAATCGATCGGTTTTGCAGTAGCAGACGGACCGGAAATTGAAGATGACTGGCATAACTTTACCGCACTTAATCTTCCGGAATACCATCCGGCAAGAGATATGCAGGACACTTTTTTTATCGAGCAGAATCCTGATGTTCTGTTGAGGACACACACTTCATCGGTTCAGATCAGATATATGGAAAACAATGAACCGCCAATGAGAATCCTGGCGCCGGGAAGAGTTTTCAGGAATGAAGCGGTTTCTTCCCGCTCACATTGTATTTTCCACCAGATAGAAGGTTTGTATATTGATGAGAATGTGAGTTTTGCGGACCTTAAACAAACCATTCAGTTCTTCACAACGGAACTTTTCGGGAAATCAAAAATCAGAATGAGACCTTCTTATTTTCCTTTCACCGAACCAAGTGCCGAAGTGGATGTCTATTGGGGACTGAACTCAGAAACCGATTACAGAATTACCAAGGGAACAGGCTGGCTGGAAATCATGGGTTGCGGAATGGTTGATCCTGCGGTTCTTAAAAACGTGAATATTGATCCAGACAAATACTCAGGTTACGCTTTTGGGATGGGAATCGAAAGAATTGTTATGCTTCTTTATCAGATGAGCGATATCAGAATGTTCTTTGAGAATGATATCAGAATGCTGGAGCAGTTCAAAACGTTATAATTATATAATACATATTAATACTATCCTGTAAATATAGTTTTACAGGATTTTTTATTAACTTTATGTAAGTTATATGTATATTCATTAACTATGAATTTTGTAAAGCAATACAATTATTAGATTTTTTATTTTTGCAGATTATGATTATCAGTAATTCAAAAATTTAAAAACTTAATAACACACAAAATATGAAATCAAATTACCCGAAATCTATAAGTTTCAGATTTAGAAAAACAGTTCATTATTTTCTTATATTTTGTATATTATTAATCCAGATTATATTAGCCGCCTTTTTCTATAACGAATTCATGTCCAGAAAGAATCTGGCTTTTGTTGAAAATCAGTTAAAAGAAATCCATTCACTGGAAAATTTAACAGATGATTCTAAGAAAGAGCTTCTAAATTCTCAGGATCATTTTCAAAAATACCTGATTACTAATGATAAAAAATACCTGGATTCTTATTTCGAATCTGTAAAAAGACTCACAAAAAACCTGGACAGTATCAACAGCTACAAAAATCCAAGGTTGGAGAATATTCTATTACCTCAAAAAAAGGATTCGTCAGAGTTCAAAAAACTGAAAATGCTGGCAGATTCTACCTATCAGTTTTCTACAAAATCATCTTTCAAGATTGGAGAGGATGCGCCACAATTCAAAAAATACAATTTCGACAACTATAATTATGAGAAATTTGACATCCAGACCAAAACGGTTTCTGACACTGTAAAAAAGAAAGGCCTATTTGGACGTTTGGGAGATGCAATTGCCGGAAAAGTTGACGTACAAAAAGAAAGTACAATAATCACGGTAAAAAACGGAGGATTGACAACTGGTGAAAAAATCAAGTCTGATATGGACAGCATTGTGAAAACCATTAACAATCATTATTCCAAGGAAGTTCAAAAAGTCCAGGTTAATATTACCCGGAACAAAACTCACAGCAACAGGTTCTATAAGATTTTCAACAATCTTTTGATCTATGGTAATGATCTGATGAGCATCTATGATTCTGCCATAAAATCTTCTAAATCCGAACTGGAGAAAGAATATGAAAAACAGACTTCCGAAAGTAATAAAATAAGGATGTATCTGGTTTTTGGTGCGATGATCCTGATGTTTATCGTGTCCATATTGATTATGTATTTTACCAGAATCGCCTTCATCTACGAAAAAAGATTGAACTCTGCCAACAAACAAATCAATGAAAACCTTAATTTTAAAAACAGAATTTTAGGAATGCTAAGTCACGAATTGAGATCGCCTTTGAAAATCATCGGCATTTTTATCAATAGGATCAATAAAAAGACCAATGACGAAAGTATCAAAGAATATCTGAAATCAATTAGCTTCACCAATAACTCATTATTATTACAAGCCAATCAAATCCTGGAATATACCAAAAATCAACACAAAGAAAATAAACTCGTTCCGTCGTTATTCAATCTTAAAAATGAAATAACGTCGATTCTGACTTCTATTGAACCTTACATCGAAACGAGAAGTAACAAGTTCGTTATCTATGAAAATATCAATCCTGATCTGGAGGTTTTCTCTGACAAGGCAAAAATCAATCAGATTTTCATGAATATCCTCGGAAATGCTAATAAGTTCACAGAGAACGGACAAATCAGCGTTGACACAAGGACAGAATCTGTTGATGAAAATACAGTTCGTCTGGTTACATCAATCAGCGATACAGGCGCAGGGATTTCGGAAACGGATTTGGAAAAAATATTCGAACCATATTATCAGGGAGTATTATCAGAAGATGTGGAAAATCTTGGTGCAGGTCTTGGATTAAGCTTATGCAAAGAACTTGTAGAGCTATATTCCGGAAACATCTCTGTTAACAGCGAACTGAATAAAGGAACAACAGTAAAATTTTCTATTAATTTAAATATTAATAAATAATGTCAGAAACCAAAACCACTTTTCTGCTTGCTGACGATCACAGCCTTATAAGACAAGGGCTTGTCTTTATGCTGGAAGAGATTGGTTCGGATTACGAAATTCTTCAGGCGACCAATCTTTCACAGATTTTGGAAACTGTAAAAGCTAATGAAATAGATTTTGCTATTATAGATGCTCATTTTCCGGACGGAAACAGTTTATCAATTTTACCAAAGATAAAAGAAATCAATCCCAACATCAAGATCATGATTTTTACAGGTATTGATGAGGCTACCCAATCTCTTAAGTTCATCAATGCCGGCGCCAATGGATTTCTAAGCAAGCTGAGCGAAGAAGAAGAGATAAAGCAGGCTATTTTAAGAATGTTACGCTACGGCCAATATATATCGCCCGTGACTCAGGACCTTCTCATGAGTTCCATGAATAATCCTCAACTTATTAATCCGCTTAAAAGCTTAACAGAAAGAGAAATTGAAATTGCAGAATTATACGCAAAAGGCTTAGGAAATCTGGAAATTGCGAGCAGATTAGACTTGAAGCAAAATACCATCAGTACGGTTAAAAAGAGGATTTTTGAAAAGCTTAATATCGAAAATATCGTAGAATTGGCAGAATTAATTAAAAATAATCATGATTAATTCAGATACAATTAACAATCTTCACTTATACACTTTTTGCTTGTAGAAAAATATCTACAACCCCTTCGACATACATCTATTGTGTTTTCTTGTTTAGAATATCGATTTACTGATATTTTTGTATCAATAAAAGTCAACAATTATAACCAATCTACAATAATTATAATTTGGAACTTTTTGATTCTGAAAACACACATAATGAAATTAATATCTTTTTTACAGAGCCAACTGGCTCTGTAAAGGATATTAAGTATCTAGCTATGATTTCTTACAATAGATATGCAGTACTATTAATGTACTTCTTTCCAGGTAAGAACTCAAATTTAGATTAACTAACACTACAACTAAAATGAAAATGAATAACCGAAAAGAAATCGCATTTGCGATGTATGGATTCGTCCTTATTATCTTATTGGATATATTGTTTTTGTTATTTGCAAAAAAATTTATTGCAATTGATAAGGTCTTGCTGTACAGCTGCTTTTTTGTTGTATTTATGTTTTGTACATGGAGATTGATCATGTTAAAGACTTTCTCATTAGAAGTCTCGGAACATATTCTTTCCATAAAATACAGACATCCTCTTGTGCCGAATCATCATCCTGTTTTGGAAGTACCTTTAAGAAAAGTTATTTTCTTAAAAGTAGAAAAAGGTATTATTAATTACATTATGATAATCAGTATCAATACGAAAAGAGGAATGAGAAGTTTCTATTACAGATTAGGAAATTTACCTGAACATCAAGGGGATAAGTTCAAAAAAATGTCTGATCTTATTTCTTATGTAAAAGCAGAACCTGAATTATAAAAACACAAATCAATTATATTAACCTCAAATCCTGTGGAGTTTTCACAGGATTTTTTATTTGAATTTGTACTAGCATACAGAAAATATCCTACATCAATTTCCAGCAATTCCGGTTTGCATAATTTTGAACCAAATAATTACTAACTTTAAAGAAATAAAATTATGAAACCAGAATTTGAAAATATTCCGCTTGTAAAAAACGAAACTAAAAAACGTTTCGAAATAGAAGTTAACGGACATTTTGCTTTTATCAATTATGGAGAAAGAGAACATCAGATCGCACTTGTCCACACAGAAGCGGAACCGGAATTTGTTGTAGAAAAGACATTACAACTCATCAAAGATAGTGGTAAAAAACTGTTACCATTTTGTCCATACGTTTTTGCTTTTATCAAGAAACATCCAGAATGGAAAGCAATAGTAGATGAAAAATTCGGAGGGTACGACCAACTTTAAACCAATCTCAACTATGAAAATATTTGCATTTGCAGGAAGCAACTCTTCCACGTCTATTAATAAACAACTGGTGAAATTTGTTTTGAAAAGTTTTCCAAACGAAGAAATCAATCTGATTGACCTTAATGACTATCTGATGCCTGTTTTTTCCGTCGATTTGGAGAAAAATGGTTTTCCGGAAGAAGCTCACAGATTCCTGAAAAATATTGAAGAATGTGATGTTATTATCTGTTCTTTGGCAGAAAACAATCGTTCTTACAGTGCTGCTTTCAAGAACATCTTTGATTGGGCTTCCAGAATCAATGTTAAGGTTTTTCAGGATAAGCCGATGTTCCTGATGACCACTTCACCAGGCGGTTATGGTGGAGGCAATGTCATGGCAGAAGCTGCAAAGTTTTTTCCAGCATTCGGTGCCGACATCAAAGAAACTTTTTCCCTTCCGAAATTCTATGAGAATTTTGATGCGGATAATGGCGTTATCGAACCTCAACTTTTAAGTGAACTTAATTCTAAAATTGAAAACTTCAAAAATCAGATCTAATGGAAACCCACGAATATAAGACAGGCGAAATCACCATTCTCTGGAAACCAAAATTATGCATCCATGCAGGAGTTTGTGTAAAATCTCTTCCAAAAGTCTACAATCCGAAAGAAAGACCTTGGATAAAACCTGAAAATGCTACAACGGAAGAACTGAAAGAACAACTGATGAAATGTCCATCCGGCGCATTGAGCTATAAAACCAATTCGTAAAATGGGAGTAACAGTAAAAGCAAGTCTGGGAACAGAAAAATATTATACGGAAGTAATAGCCGGAGAAAACAAAATTATCACGGATGAACCGATTGATAAAGGAGGTAGAAACAAGGGATTCAATCCATTTGAAATTTTAGCAACATCTCTGGCAAGTTGTACTGCTGCAACACTTAGAATGTATATCGATCGAAAAGGCTGGGAAATCCCACAGATCAATGTAGAAGTGGAACTTGAAAATTACCCCCAGACAAAAACCGCACAGTTTTGCAGAGTGATTGATTTTGGAATAACCGAAATCAGTGAGGATATAAAAGACAAACTTTTCAAAATTGCAGACGCCTGTCCGGTTCACAAAATATTAACCAACGACATAGAAGTATTAACTAAAATCCATTAAAATGCTAGAAGTAACACAAAATAACCGGGAAACAAAAGGAGAATTCGTGGCAACATTTGACGGAAGACCTGCAGGATTAATGACCTATTCCTGGGCCGGAGACGATAAGATCATTATTGACCATACAGAAGTGGAACCAGCCTACAACGGAAAAGGTGTTGGTAAAGCTATGGTTTACAAGGCTGTGGAATTTGCCAGAGAAAAAAGCCTAAAAATCATTCCGCTTTGTCCTTTTGCAAAAGCAACTTTCCAGAAGAATGAAGAAATAAGAGACGTATTATAAATGATTAATTATAAATTTTGAATCATATAAAAACCTCCATTTCAGAATTGAAATGGAGGTTTTTATATCTTGTGTTTTGATTATAAATTTTAAAACCAGTTTTTCATCCTGTTATAATCTAAGAAATAGGTAATCCTTAGTGAAAAATTGTTAATCATGGGCGCATTGAAAAGTTCATCGAAATTATTTTTAAATTTCATTCTGGACATCTCCAGATAATTGCTGGTTGCGTTTCTGTAAAGCAGAGTTAACTGGCTTCCAGGTGCAAACCACCAGGAATACCTCAAGTCAACGTTCCAGGAATTGTAAGTCCCATTAAGATTTGGATTATAAGATGTATTGGAATCCAGACTACCATCGTTATTCAGAATGTAAAACTGCTTGTAAGTAACATCGGAGAAATAATGCCTGAATGCCAACGCCAAAGTCATTTTTTCGTTGAACGTATATTGCCCTGTAATAGCATTTTCATAAGTATTTCTCTGTCTCCTTCCCATGTAAATATTGCTTGCATCTTTGCCGGAAAATCCCACTTCATTATTACTGAAAACCGGATTGAATTGCCAAATTATTTTCATTTTATCGGAAGCTCTATAACGCAGATACAATGACGGAACAACATAGTTTCTTCCTTTTTGATCATAAGCATAATAATCCACATTGATATTGTACTGAAGTTTTTTACGGCTGTCACTTTCGAACCAAAGCCAACTGTCAAAATATCCGGGAACTCTCAAATATCTTCCAAATGTTCTTGGTTCATAGATATCCTTTTCTCCATATGGTGTAAACTCTACGCCTCCACCGAAACTCTGGAATTTTTTGTTCGTAAATGAATTGTTGTGATTAAAGACCAGTTTCTGATTCAGGAACGACTCTAACCTGTGATAATAATTCAAATTGAAATTGAGATACATATTATTCAATTTTCCGGTCGGCTGAAGGATTCTGTATCCGTACCATACGTTGTGATTTCCGTAATTGGTTTTGGTAGAAAAACCAAGGTCGTTGATATCCCAATCTTTGCTGACGTAATTGGCATTGATTTCAAATCTATTTTTACCGGAAAATTTTCCAATGCCAATCGTTCCTCTGTTTCCAAACTTCGTCTCATCGTTCATCACCCAGCTTCCTTTGAAGTTCCCGTAATAGCTGTAAGTATTCTTTTTGTTGGCAATATTCCATAATAATCCGGTGGCATTAGCATCACGGAAATCTCCAGACCTTGTCGTATTCGTGTTGACTAATGTGACAGATGAGTTATCACCAAATCGCTGGTCAAAGACCAAAACATTATAATTGGTCCAGGGTTCCACCACTTCTTTTCTTATTGCACCGGTTTCATTATTGAGGATTGTGGCTTCCATTTTTTCCGTCACTCCGTTGAAAATCCCGATTCCTAAACCTTTTTTTGTTCTTCCGGAAATTTTGAAAGCATTGAATAATTTTACTTTTCCAGGATATTCGGTGACGGTTTCTTTTTCTTCATCAATGATTGGATATCTCGACGGACTTCCGCCAACTCTTCGGGAATAGAACATATCACCTTTGCTGAACAATTCCGTTCCTTCCATAAAAAATGAACGTTGCTCGGCAAATTGTTGTTCAAATGGCGTCAGATTAAGAATCGAATTATCAAAATTAGCTTGTCCAAAATCCGGGATCAAGGTCATATCGAAAGTGAAAGCATCATTAATTCCGTATTTCAAATCCATCCCACCATTGACATTCATTTCCGTTTTGCCGTCAAAATTATTAACATAGGTGGAAAAATAGGGTGTGAAAGATAATCTGGTTGGTGTTTTGATATCAGTAACGCCGTTCAGAACCCCATCATATAACGTGTAATTTCCTTTCTGATTATCGACATGATTCCAATCATACATCGTGTTGGTCCTTTTAATTTTCCGAATCATATTAAGGCCAAATTCCTGCATTTCTTTTTTAGGAAAACGCAGCTCAAAAAAAGGAATCTTCATTTCAACAGCCCAGCCTTTTTCATTGATCTTAACGGCACTGTACCAAACCGCATTCCAGGACATATCTTCGTTTTCAGTGGTCAATTTTCCATCTACCTGAACGCCGGCCGCAGTCACAATAAACTCCAGGCTCTGCTGATGGTCGTTGTATCCGTTAATGATGATTCCGAAAAAATCGTCATTGGCAATGTTATCTCTCTCGGTTAATTCTTTTAAAATTTTTGAAGGTTGTGGGTCATACATTTGAGCAGCAATGTATAATCCTGTATCGTCATAAAGAAATTTAACCTCAGTTTTCAAACTGTCAGCCTGAGGTTTTCCGTTGTTAGGCTGTCTTTCTACAAAGTTGGTAGCAACAGGAACGTTTTTCCAGATCTCATCATCCAAAATCCCATCTATTTTAACCGATTGATCCTTCTTTATTGCTTGTAGTTTTTTGCGGGAAATACTATCAGAAGCCATAGTTTTCTGTGCGGAAATCTGCAAAAAAACAAATATCAGGATCAAGATACAAAATTTAGTTTTCATAGTTTTCTGTTGCTTGATGATAAGACAACAAGCAATTTATTTCTGTTACATCAAAACAAAAAAAATCAGCCAAATGACTGATTTTCAAATTAATATTTTATTTAGTTCTCAAATTTAAGGTTTATAACCATCTTTAAGCGTAACTGTTCTGTTGAAGACCAACTTATCATCAGAAGAATCTCTGTCCTTGATGTAGTATCCGATTCTCTGGAATTGGAAATGGTCATCCAAAGTAGCTTCTTTAAGGCTTGGTTCTGCAAAACCGTAAGATACTCTCAAGGATTGAGGATTCACAAATTCTAAAAAATCAACTTCTTTTTCTGCGTCAGGCTGTTCCGTAGTGAACAATCTTTCATAAGTTCTGATTTCGATTGGCAAAGCGTGTTTTGCGGAAACCCAATGAAGTGTTCCTTTCACTTTTCTAAGACTTGCTTCGGTTCCGCTTCCTGACCTTGAATCTTTATCATAAGTTGCAAAAATTGTAGTGATTTGACCTTTTTCATCCTTCTCTACTCTTTCAGCCTTAATAATATAACCCGCTTTTAGGCGAACTTCTCCACCCAATTTTAAACGGAAGAATTTCTTATCAGCCTCTTCCTGAAAGTCTTCTCTCTCGATGTAAAGCTCTTTTGAAAACGGCACCTGTCTTGTTCCAGCATTTTCGTCCTCAGGATTATTTTCAGTTTCCAGCCATTCTTCCTTATCATCAGGATAATTTTCTATGACAAGTTTTACGGGATTTACAACTACCATTACTCTGGTTGCAATCTTGTTAAGGTCTTCTCTTACAAAAAATTCCAACAATTGTATATCAATAAGATTCTCTCTTTTTGCAACTCCGACTCTCTCGATAAAGTTTTAGTCCGGAGATTGTCGGCATTCTTGGATCGTCCCAGCCTGTTGTTATACCTTCTTGAACTAATCTTTGTAATTTTCTTTTGGAAGTCACCATATAAGAAACGTTCATCCTGGCAAATTCTCTTTGCTTTGGTGCTACTTTTCCGTCATCATAGACCTGGTCAAGATACCACTCATAAAGTGGACGGTGATTCTCAAATTCCAATGAGCATAATGAATGTGAAATTTGCTCAATATAATCAGATTCTCCATGCGCCCAATCGTACATCGGATAGATTTTCCATTTTTCTCCTGTTCTGTGATGTGGCTTTTTCAGGATTCTGTACATTACAGGATCACGCATATTCATATTTGGAGAAGCCATATCGATTTTGGCACGTAAACTCATCGCTCCTTCTTCAAATTCTCCATTTTTCATTTTCTCAAAAAGTTCAAGACTTTCTTCAACTGGACGATCTCTAAAAGGTGAGTTAACTCCTGGTTCAAAAGGATTTTTTCTTTGCGCCGTGATATCCTCGGAAGACTGCTCATCCACATACGCTTTTCCTTGTTTGATCAATTCTAAAGCCCAAACATATAATTGCTCAAAATAATCCGAAGTGTATAATTCCTGATCATATTTGAAACCTAACCAATCGATATCCGCTTTGATAGAATCTACAAACTCCTGTTCTTCCTTTGCTGGATTGGTATCATCAAAACGAAGGTTAACCGGTGCATTATATTTTTGCCCCAATCCAAAATTGATACAAATTGCTTTTGTATGGCCAATGTGAAGATAACCATTAGGTTCCGGCGGAAAACGGAAACGCAACTGTGACATTTCCAAGCCATTTTCCAAGTCATCTTCTATAATTTGCTCAATAAAATTGAGTGATTTTTTTTCTTCTTCCATAATCTGAACGTGAGGTGCAAATTTAATTTAATTTCCCCGAAAAATAAAACGATTCTCGCTTATAAAAATAGTTGAATATTAATATCGAAAATTATCCCAAAACCTCGAATAATTGTTTTGTAAATGTTAAATTTATATGAACTTTAAACATTTAGTGATACAGAGTTCATTTTTTTTTAATTTTGGGATAATTAATAAATCGAAATGAATCGTAAAAAAATCCTTTTAATTGATGATGAACAGGACATTCTTGAGATCATCTCTTATAATCTGGAAAAAGAAGGTTATCAGGTTTTTACCGCAAGCAATGGTAACGAAGGAATAGAAAAGGCAAAAGAAATACTGCCGGATCTCATTCTACTAGATGTTATGATGCCAGAGAAAGATGGTATCGAAACTTGCCAGGATCTTCGCAAAATCAAAGAATTACAAAAGACTTTAATCGTATTTTTATCTGCAAGAAGCGAGGAGTTTTCTCAATTAGCAGGCTATCAGGCGGGCGCTAATGATTATATCGTAAAGCTGATCAAACCAAAAGTTCTGATCTCTAAAGTTGCTGCTCTTTTGCAATTGGGTGCACAATCTCAGGAAAATTCCAATTACATAGAGTTTGGAGATCTTATTATTGACAAAGACAATTTCAAGGTATCAAAAGGAAAAGAAGAATTTCTCCTTCCGAAAAAAGAATTCGATTTGCTTTATTTATTAGCATCTAACACAGAAAAGGTTTTCAAAAGAGAAGAGATCCTGGAAAAGGTCTGGGGAAATGATGTGATTGTAGGAGAAAGAACGATTGACGTTCATATCCGAAGATTGAGAGAAAAATTAGGAATTAACACTATCCAGACGCTCAAGGGAATTGGTTATAAATTAGTAGTTTAAGATTTTCTAAAAAGAAAATCTTTTTTTTGAAATGATAATAAGAAATTCGGTCAAAATCAATTGGTTATCTGTTGCGGCATCACTATCATTAGTGGTTGTTGTAGGCATTGTTGTTGTACTTTTTGAAGTCTATACAGATGATGTTTATTTCAAGACCAAGGATTTCAATTATTTCCTGATCTTCACATTATTACTCGTTTTTATACTGAATTATTTTGTTTTGGAATTTCTTTTTAGTTTTTATAGCAAAAATCAAATCAGACGAATTACAAATATACTTCCTGAGGATATTATCCACGATTTTGACACAGATATCGGTTTCAAAGAACTCGAAGAGAAAGTTCACGAAATGAATCAGAAAAATGCCGAGATCGACATGATGAAGGAAATGGAAAACTACCGCAAAGAATACATAGGTAATGTTTCTCATGAGCTCAAAACACCTTTGTTTTCGATCCAGGGCTATATAGAAACGCTTCGCGATGGTGGCGTAGAAGATCTTAACATTCGCGATAAGTATCTGCAAAGAATTGATAATTCCGTAGAAAGACTTCTGAATATTGTAAAAGATCTGGACATGATCAACCGTTTCGAATCTGGACAGATTGCCTTAAAATACAGTACTTTTGATATCAATAATCTGATCCAGGAAGTTTTCGATCTTTTAGAAATGGAAGCTGAAAAACAATCCATGACCATGCAACTCCAGACAACGCAATCACAGCTTTTTGTATATGCGGATAAACAAAGGATCTCTCAGGTCTTAATTAATCTGATTTCTAATGCTGTAAAATACGCCAACCGCGAAGAAGCTCAGATCATTGTTTCTACGAGAGAGGGAACAAGGAGTATCCACATCTCTGTAGAAGATAACGGAATGGGAATAAAACCTGAGAATCTCCCAAGAATTTTCGAAAGATTCTACCGCGTAGAAAGCAGCCGAAATAGAAAAGATGGTGGATCCGGATTAGGATTGGCAATTGTAAAGCATATCATGGAAGCTCATAAACAGGGCATTGTAGTGGAAAGCGTTTATCTTTCCGGAACCAAATTCAAATTCAAATTGGAAAAATCGCCTTTAGAAAGACTGAGAAAAATATAAATTTCTTAAGCTGGCCGACCAGAATCGGGAAGCGCAAAATTTATAAAAAACTTTTTTGAAAAAAAATTTCCAAGAAACTTTTATGAAATCTCATTTGTTTTATATTTGCAACATTAAGTCGAACTAATAAAGTTAAAGTAAAAGCAACAATGGTTTATAAGATTAGAGTAATTCTAGACGCCAAAGACACAATCTTCCGAGACATCGAAATCAAAGACAAACAAACGCTTTGGAATCTTCATCTGGGTATCAAGAGTGCGTTCAGTTTACCAGGAGAAGAGTTGTCATCTTTTTATTTTTCTGATGATGAGTGGAACGAAGGACAAGCAGTACCTTTGGAAGATATGAGCGATGACGGAGACGGCGAAATCATGTCAGATATCTATCTGAATGAAGGCTTCCAGCAAGTAGGCGCAAAAATGAGATTTCAGTATGGTTTTATTGACCTTTGGGAATTTTTCTGTGAGTTATTAGAAATCAATGACGAAAAGCCTGCCGTTAATTATCCTATTACGGTATACAGATTCGGTAATGTTCCTCTGAAAGCGCCAAGCAAAAATGGTAGCGATAATGGTAAAGGTAAAAAATCTGCAATGCCATTTATGGATGATGATTTTGGAGACTTTGATGCAGAATTCAAAGAAGAGAATTTTAGTGCCGTTTTTATAAAATATTAACAAGCCCGAATTTTTCGGGCTTTTTTATTTTCATTACATTTACAAAATAGACTTTTAAAATTTAGCAATGAAAAAGCTGATTCTTTTACCGGCAATCGCCGCGTTATTATTATCCTGTAAAACCCAGAATCATACTATGGAAAACCCACAAGAATGGAAACGCACGACCAATATCTACGAAGTTAATGTAAGACAATACACACCCGAAGGAACTTTCGCAGCATTTGAAAAAGAACTTCCAAGACTTAAAAAAATGGGCGTTAAGACATTGTGGTTTATGCCAATTACACCTATCGCTCAGCAAAACAAAAAGGGAAGTTTGGGAAGTCCTTATGCGGCTTATGATTATACTACAATCAATCCGGAATTCGGAACTTTGGAAAACTTCAAACACCTTGTAGATGAAGCTCATAAGATGGGATTCAAGGTAATTATCGACTGGGTTGCCAATCACACCGGCTGGGATCATGTTTGGACAAAATCTCATCCGGAATGGTATCTGAAAGACGCTGACGGAAGTTTTCATAAAGCTAGCGGAATGGATGACATTATCGAGTTGGATTATACCAACAAAGAAATGCGTCTGGCAATGATAGATGCTATGAAATATTGGGTCAAAGAAACCAATATCGATGGTTTCCGTTGCGACCTTGCAAGCTGGGTAGAAGTTGATTTTTGGCAACAGGCAAGACCTGAAGTGGAGAAACTGAAACCGCTTTTCTTCTTAGGCGAATTTGATGAATTGGAAAATCCTGATTATGGAAAGGTTTTCGATGCCAGTTACAGCTGGAAATGGATGCATCTTTCTCAGGATTTTTATCAGAAACATTTGCCGCTCTCTGATCTTAAAAATCTTT
>NQWY01000084.1:0-12008 GCA_019425655.1 Rhizophagus prolifer
ATTTAAGGATATTTTTTTTAAAAAAAAAAATTGTATATTTTATGTGGGTAAATGTTTCGTTTATTAATACAAAGGAAAGTTCATGGGAAAGGAATCCCGTTTATAAATTGAAAAGGATTGAAAGTCGGAGGAGCGGGATGCCGACGAATCAACTTTTCATTATTGAGTATTTGGCGGCGCTTTCTTCTTTCTTGAACTATTTTTTGTTGTGGCATTTTAATAGAATGTTTAGGGTTTGAAATTATAGCAAGTATGATCGAAAAACAGGAAAATATATACTTTTTTTTACAGGAATTCATATACCGTTCGACTAAACATTTTTATTTCAGAACTTTTTTGAGTTTTTTCCATCACTTCTGCGTGGAAAAGTGCCTTTGATTTTTACTTTCATTTTTTTTCTGACTTGAACAAAACATCGATGTACATTAAAATTCCACGAAGATCACCGTTAATTTAGACTCCGATAGAAATGAAAGTTTAATTGTTTTAATACTGTAATAATGAAAACCGACATGATTGACGTTTTCAAATATAAGCCACAACAATACGCAGCAAATATTACACATTGTGGCTAAATTTGTTGCGCTGAGGCAACTTCATTTATTTTTATTAAAAGATCGTTTAATTTTTTATGCTTAAATATTTTGATTGCTAAAACAAGTAAAAAACAAACAAAAGCAAAAAATAATTTGTGAAATTTAAAGATCCAGTTATGTTCAAGTTGATTTGACAATTCCTAAACAAACTAAGCAAAATTAAGTAACTCGTGACATTTCAATTTCATAAGTTTTGGGGAATAACAGGTTTTTAATATTTACTTAAAAGGTTAATATAATAATTTTTTACTAGGGTTGTAAACCAATGAAACTACAATTCACCGTACACAAAAACTTGACATTCGATTATAAAGAACATTCACAAGTGAATTAATTAAAAAGGTGTACCAAACGACTATTCTACCAATTTTATTTCTGAAAATATGGAGTTCACATCGTAAATTTATAATTTGCTGAAAATATTTGAAAAAGTATATATAAATACTTATTCACGTACAAGAATAGATATTTAAAGAAATTTTTTAAAAAAATAGTTGATCTAATTGATCATCCTAAATTATTTTAATATGAACATCACCAAACTAATTTAGTCAAGAACAAAGATGTGCACAAATCTATTTATAATTTAAATCGTAAATATACGTACTTGGTTTACTTTTTGCAGCTGGAGATTATAATTAGCCAAAGTTTGGTATAATTCCGGTTAAAATCACTCGGGATTAGCCGCTAATTTTTTATGAGTTAATATATACATATATAGCGTTCATTTAAATTCTAACAATCTAACCATAATGATGTAATAATGTATGTATGGTCACGTGCGCTAATTTTTCAGCCTTCTCTACGCAGCATATTTTCTCATTGCGGCGAATCAACATTATTAAATGGATTTTTTTTTTTTGATTAAATTAACGCCGTATAAGCCGATAGTGTGATTTTATAATTCCTTTTTTAATTGTTTTTTTTTAAATATAAACGGCGTAAACATTTGAAAATTCTACTACGTTTTCCCGACTATAATGTCGATCATGCAATGTATGTATGCATTATGATAACATTTATTTATTGGGCTTCTTTCAATTATTTCCTTTTTTTTTTGAGCTTCACATCACTTATTAAAATGTGTTTCATATGCCAATATAGACGCAGAATGAACGCCATCAGCGTTGTTCAAATCCTATTTTGAGTAAAACTTAAGCATAAAATGATTTGATAAAATTTCAACCTTTTGAATATACTAATTTTAGCTTTCTATAACAAGGTTTACTTTCACAAAACTCTAGAATTGTAATTGTTATATTAGATTAACAGAAATTTTTTATTTTTAAATTTTTGAGCCATGAGGTAACATCCTGTGATTTTATATCCTATAAGAAGAAAAAAAATAATCTCCGTGATCTTTTTTTATCTGACACTTCATATTGTCATCAAAAAAAAAATTATATTCAACGATCGTATTATATTATTAGTACCTTTGTACTCCTGCATAATATTGCGATTAAATTTTTTTATAATCGAAAAATGGTAAATTTTTTTTGCTCTGCATATAGCTGAAGAAATGTACCAAATGAGGTCAAACTGCAACCAAAAGTACATTTAATTGCTCAAGCAGTTTTCTAGTAACTCTAAAATTTTTTTTGGAAATTTCCATTATTATTTAACATATTTATTATTTATTAATGCATAACATATTCTTTTGTCTTACCGACCGTACAAAGAAATATTAAGCTCTACAAGTGTTTTCATGTTACACAGTATTGCATATATTATTAATTTTAATATTTCGGATGTAAAAGAATAGTTTGAAGTCCGTGGGGATTTGAGAGTTTACAGATCTATTATTTGTCACCTCAGTGTATAGACATAAATAATTAATTTATAGAATATTGTAGTAATTTTGTGAAAGCTTTCATTAAATAATGCAAATTTGATTGGGCATGATTGCTTTCTTTTATAATGCAAAAAAAATTCCCATATAATAATAAATAGAATAATGGTTTTTCCCAATAATATAAAATAAACACATAAATACAAAAATAATTTATTTATTTATTTAATATCGCTTTAAGCTTTTTTCCCAATAGTATATCTATTTTGATCCTTCAATTTCCTTTCGTATAATAATTATATTACTTTTCAGATTGATAATACACTACTAATACACAAATGCACGGATCTTTTTTTTTGGTATAAAAAAAAAAAAAGTTCTTTCAACATATACCAGAATTTCGGTGATCAATCTGAGCTACCTATGAAACAAATGCAAAAAAAAGGGATATTGTTTAAATGGCAGGAAATGATAATGCATATCAGAAAAGCGTATGATAAAGAAAATAGTATTTAAAGGAGCGTCGTAAGCCATTATCATTCCTTAAATATTTTCTTTTAAAAAAAAAAATCGATTATCAAGTATCAATTATCATCACATTTTACAAAACATAAACTAAAATGTCCTCAAACCGCTTTAGAGATTCTCAAAGAAATCAAACGCAAGCAGTTGCGAGACATTTAATTCATCAAAGAGATCAAAGGATGAGAAGAAGAATGCGAGCAGTTGCGAGACAATTAATTAATCAAAAAGATAAATCGATTAATAATAACAATAACGATATGTTGAGATTAATCAAAAATCTGCCTCGACAAAATACAACGGATCCATTCGCAGATCAATTCTTTAATGGATCTCCTTTTCCATCGGTTAAATTTTAATTGAGAAATTTACTTTCTTTTTTTTAATAATTATATATTTTCGTAAGATTTTATGAATATTTATCGCAGTATGTTATGTTAGACTATAAATTTTAATCGTGTAAACGAGAATTATGACACAATCTTTAGTTATTACATATTATAAGTATATTATATAATAAGTTCAAATAAGATTATTTTAAGTTTTTTATTTAAGAGAGGAGAATTAAGGACAATTACATGTAATTTTATCAAATCATTTATGTTTAATTATATGTTCAAAAATTATCTTAATAAAGTCTTTAAAAAGAGTATTGTACATCGTATTTATTCCATAATATCGTCGTTAATGTCTTTAATAATGATGTGAATTTCAATTCGATGATGAAAAAAGGAAATATTGAAAAGGAATCTCAATAAATAATGTCATCATAATGCATTGCATTATAAAAAAAATTTTAATAGTGATCAAACATAATCATTTAATTATAAAAGGTTCATTTAATTTTTTATTCACGTCAATAATCGATCAAATTATTATCACTTATTAAAACTTTTAAAATGAAAATATGTTGCTTAATGAAAAATTATAGTAAACCACTGTAGCAAGGAATAATTAATCGGACTAAAATTTTAGAAATCCAATATTTTCGTGATTATCATAAAATTGAAATGTATCAAAAGATGATGATTTATTTCATTATATATTAGACTTCCTAATAATTTCTTAATAAATAAAGCGTTTTACAATATCTTATAGACCAAGAAAATTAAATTGTAGGATCCATAACTGAGCGTGTTACAGTACAAATTATAGCCATTGGGTAGGGGGATGTTGTATCACTCAGGTGATATACAGTAATATCACATATATTCATAGTATAGGACGCGTAAAAATATAAATTCCCTAATATCATACTCTACTAGGAGATTCGGGAAGATCACGGATTTAACCAAAACGATGATTAATGAATTTTAAAACATAACTGGAGAGTTTACTGTGGTTGATTTCGAGAATTTACATAATGACTTTAATTATAGCATTTGTATTAATAGTTGCGAATAATTGCAAAACAATTAAAAACTAATTAAAAACAATTACATTTGTATTATGAATTCACTATAAAACTATTAAAAATAAATTATAAAGTTATTTGCAGAACTATTTCACATTTTTCGAAATGAAATTATAAGCCTAGATAACATGATGGTTTAATGACCAGTAACGAAATGCATTAAAGCCATATAACATTATAGACATATCAAAAAATAGTCGTTTTAGTAAGTAACTATTACTAGTAATAAATTTGGAAATACTAGTATTAATATTCAATTAGAGAAGAGCAACTTCCATTTATGACAATCTTAACTTTTATACGACACAGTGAAATTTGATATAACGGAACTTCATATAAAAGTCAATTTTAATGCTAAGAATGAACTTAATACATGTAGTACACGCGGGGAATTGCATGCATTTTATTTCAATATATGGTTTAGTTATTACCGGAACTGGCCCTATACTGGAACTTTTTCCGGAGTAAATCGCATATTAAATTTAAGTTCTTATAACGGAAATTATAGTAAAATCTCGATAATCGTTATAACGGAGATTAGTCGTAATAAAATGATTCGATAATTCGGAACATGTATGAAGTTTCTTTGTACGACTAGATAAAAATTTTATTATTGTAAAACATTTATCGAGCAATGATCGAATTAAAAAAAAATAAATCAATAACTGCAAATGAAGTCTTGGCGTTTGTTAAAGCATACCTGGCCTGTATTATAAAATTTGGCTTATCCAAAAAAATTATTACAAATGAAATATTTTTATATTGTATTACAAATTTATATATCGCTACTGTATATGCATGTAATACGTAAAAAGTTTATCGACC
The DNA here is from genome assembly GCA_019425655.1 of Rhizophagus prolifer. Taxonomy (NCBI): domain Eukaryota; kingdom Fungi; phylum Glomeromycota; class Glomeromycetes; order Glomerales; family Glomeraceae; genus Rhizophagus; species Rhizophagus prolifer. The sequence continues at coordinate 5,147 of NQWY01000084.1, forward strand.
AGTAATCTCCTCAAGAGACGTTTCGGCACATTGTGCACTGCATACAACACCCGGGTCTTCTTCAAAAAAACTAGGTTAGATTGGATAGTACTTCTCGGAGTATCAGTATGTGACAGAGAGAGATACTATATGGGAAATAACTTCGACCAAATATCAAAATATTTGTAAATTTTTTTTTCAGACGATACCTGTAATCGTCTGCGTCATCTTCAAATTTTATTTATAACATTCAATGATGCATTACGACACTTAGCGTAGATATTTATTGAGAACTTGGACTATTTGGAAATAGCGAGTTTATTTTAAACTTAAAATAGTTAAATGTTTTTAACCTTCAGAATTTACAGTTTAAAAAATGTTTTATTTATTGTAAATAACTAATAATAACTTAAAGCGAAAATATTTTTTCTATGGTTTGATTTGATTTATTATTTATTTTATCGGGTTTATTGGGAAAAGTTTGTACAACAAAAAAGAAGATACAATGATCATCGTTTGTATCGAAAATTATAATTAGAATTTTGCACAGACACTTTTTATTCAGAAAAATATAAATTAGTCACGTGATGCACTCATCGCTGCTGCATCCTTGATTCTGCCCGAAATTAAGATTATTAATCACGTGCACCCAATATAAATAATCATAATAAAGTATTTAACTTTTTAATGTTTTGGTTTCATAAAAATCACATAAAATATGTGAGCTTATGGCAGAAAATAATAAATTTAATAAAAATTTTTTTCTTTTATAAATAAATTCAGAAATGTTGACGAACAAGTATAATATGATCGATCATACTTTTGATTTATTTTTAAAAAAATTATTTATATATTTTACAAAATTGTCTTCAAATTACTATAGCAATTCCAAAGGAAATGAATGAAGATATACACGATGATATGCTACTCGATAAAATACAAATGATCTAATCGCAAAAAAATTATTCAATGGATTTCTTTGCATTCATGATCTAGAAATGATACTTCACGATTATCCATTTAAAATTTCACTGCTGGTAAAAAAAGAAAAGATATTTGCAAAATCAATTAAAATCAAACAAGCATAAAAAGAAAATGTTGAAACTAATTTGTTGTAAAATTCATCATTTTACAGCTAAGTGCCAGTACATAATTCCAATAAATTCTACTTGATAACTACATATAAAAAATAGACATAAAATAAAAATAATATTTTAAATTCACTAACTAGTAACATAAACCAACTATGAAAAATTTCTAAAATACCTATAGGAAAAGATGAGTCAATAAAGCTTTGACGCGCCAATAAAATTACATTTCTCAGTCACGTGATAAAATTTTATATATAAAATTTTTTTTGCGGAAATTTGAAAAAGTGAGGTGACGTGAACCGAAAAATCGAATTTGCGTGGCCTTAAATCGGAATTCCCGGGACTACTCAATTTTAGAAAAAGGAGGGGATGCTTCTTTACAGAAATATGGAGCTCATGGGTGATGTATCGTTTGAATCTTTTTTTTCGAATTTTTTAGGATTTTATCGCGAGATGTTATATCAGATATAGTGTATTATATTAACCCACCTGGGTATCCGGACTTTTCGCCGAAGTCCATTTTACCGAAACCTTTTCGCCGAAGCCATTTCGCCGAAGGGATGTTTCACCGAAGTGCCACTCCGTCGAAATGCCATTTCACCGAATGGTCATTTCACCGAAACCCCATTTTCCCGAAGGACATTTCAATGAAGCGAGCTATTTCATCGAATGACCATTTCACCGAAGCCCATTTCGTCGAAAAATAATATGATAATTATCAATTTTCAATACATCGACAAAAAAAATAATTATTTGAATTTCGATTATTTATATCAATTTTTTTGCTTTATGATTTTGAGTTTTTAATTTTCTTTTTATATTCAATTACCTTTATTTTTTATATTTTAATTAATTAAAGAATCGATTATGAATAAATGTTTTCAGGAAATAAAGTTATTTTAAAATGTACCGTTAAAGATATCAGATATTTAAAAATAAATCAAACGACAGGAATGAGTAAGTTATAAATATAAAATGATTGACTAGAAAAAAGAAAAGTAAAAACGTATGTTTATTTTCGTTGCGTATCGAAATTTTTATAAAAATGTTGATCGCCACCATTTTGATGAGATGGCTTTCGGTGAAATAGAATTCGGTAAAATGGAATTCGTTGAAATGGAATTCGATGAAATGGACGGTTCGGTGAAATGGGTTCGGTGAAATGTCCATTCGGTGAAATGGCACTTCGGCTAAACATCACTTCGATGAAAAGGGTTTCGGCGAAATGGATTTCGGCGAAACGTACCGTAACCGTTTTGATAGATGACTACCAACATAATGAATGATCATGTTTAATAATGACAATTTTACGATTAAAAAAAAGAAATCTACTTATTTTGTAACATTTTATTAAAAAACGATATCTACGCACCGTTTCTTAATATTATATATAAATACAAAACAAATATATTTATTTTATTATTATTTGAATAAAATTAAACTACTTGATTACATTATAAAAATAATCTATAATTCCAGTTATTAAATTAAACAGTGTAACTTAATCTACTGTACATGTACTAGTATTTCTTTTAACATTTTCTCAGAAGTATTGTCTTCAATTTCGAGTTTATTTAATAAACTTTGTTTCAGTTCTGGGAATTCCTTGGTTTTCCATTCTTTATTATTTATCATGTTTTTAATTTCTTTTCGAGTCTTTTTTATACTAGCGTGATAATGTCTTAAAAAAATAAATTCGGATTAACTGTTAATAAACAAAATTATAAAATGAATGGATAGTTTAAAACATTAAATACATACATTACTTCAGGAAACCATGATTTCAAACGTCTCTGATATGGTAGTAAGTAAAATAACTCAATTTTAGCCAAATACTATATACCTCTGCTTTCACTATCAAATGTGAGTCATCATTATCTGTCACTGCTTCACCAAATAGCGTGATAAATACATTCAGAATATATATGGCCATCATGAACGCGAACAAAATCATCAATATCATGAGTGTTGGATTTTTTTCATAAGTCCAATTGGATAACGAGCTTGTATCACCTTTTCATTAAAATTAAATTAGCATACCTGTGAGTAATAAGCACGTTGCAAAAAGAGAGGTAGCGTAACTTGTAAACATGTTTGTGTTCTCGTCAGGTTTTTGTAAAATAAATAAATCAGGATTAGTGCTGGTTCCATTTTCAAATAGGTATGTAGGTGCCAAGTTCCAAGGATTATTAGGGTCATCATTATCTACACGTTCATTTAGAGAAAAATTCTCTTTTGGTGATAATAGAATATAAAATGCAAATGCGAAACTTGACAAAATAACCATTATAAAGCATAAGAAGAAAAATACGACTCGTTTGGCAATTCTAATAACAATTGTATAATATTCATCATAAATTTCAAATATCCTAAAGAAAGATATTAACTTTAAATTTAATATTAGACACGAAAAAGTTAAATATGGAATTATCTGATCGTCGTCACTTGTTTGAAGCCATAAAATTGAAGTTAAAGTAGGAAGCGTGTATACACATGTATCTAAATGATAAATAATATATTAGTACTTTTATTTAAAATATTCTAAAGTGATTAAAAATTATATACCAATAACGTTTCCAACACTTCTTATCCACCTTATAGGATCATAAATAAATTGACGAATTTCAAAACTTAGATGAATAAATCCAAGTGTAATTGAAGCAATTAAAAGTCGATTTCGAGTATCTACATCTATATATTGTTTAGGAATTCCAGCAGCTGCGTTAAAGCATCCAAGTAAAGCCATAAATAAAATCCAAATTATTCTATGATAATATTTTCCATAGATATTCCATTTAAAATTAATTAAAGCTTCACCATCCAACGTTTTATAGATATCACTACTTATTGTTTTAGAAAATGGACTAGGTTGAGGGAAAATTAGTTCCCGAAACAGATTATAATCTACTGGATAATTCACAAACTTAATATAAGGAATCATAAAAGTAATTATTGGTGTTGTTCTACGTCTTGATAATTTCTTTGAAAAAAAGTCAACGACTATAAAATAAATAGAAAATACATCATATGCATGTAGATCATTAATAAAATGGTATTTTGATAATGTATAAAATATAACAAAATAAATTGGTAAAAGGGGTATAACTATTAAAATTTGAAAAATAAATAGTATCCAAAACATTATCTCATGATCATTCTTTAATTTAGTCATCATTAGATTGTATTTTAACCATAAAATAGAATTAGTTAAATTAACTATTTGAGGATATTGAAAAGAATAAAGATGTGGTTGGTTATGTTGATATTCTATATTATAACCAGGACGATCTACAATCATTGTCGTTTCCAATGAATATTTTAAAACATAATCTGGAAAATATTCATCCAATAATGGCATCATAGAAGTAATGATACTTAAAAACATTCTATTGTTTCTTGAATCTTCTTTAAAATAATTAATGCATTTTTTATAGATATAATCAATTAATTCCAACTTTTGTTCTTTAATCGCAAATAAGAATAACTCAACTCCATATTTCAAGAAACTCTCTTTATCATCTTTTACATATGAAACCCATTCATCACTTATTTTAAAACTACAATAATTTGGTAAAGGTAAATCTGATCTTAAAAATATTTCAAAATTTTCCCTAAATGAATTTTTGTTTAACTTTGTATAATAAAAATAGTTTAAAGAAATTTGTTTATCAATTTTATTAAAATGATAAATGAGAAGACCTATTGATGTTATTATAACGATATCATCATCATTAAGTGATTCAATTCCAAGTAAAAAGATGTTTTTTCTATTAATATTAAATTTTATAACTCGTGTGAAAATTGGATTTCGTTCATTATTAACGTCAAAAATTTGCAGTCTAATTCCTTCATTAAAAGAATTAATTTTCCATTTAATTGAATTATGGTTTAATTCTAATTTTTGTGCTTCAAATGTATTACGATCTGCCTTGATATTATTAAATAATGTAACTAGAGTAAAGAAATATGAATTAAATAGATGGATATTTAAGTGCTTATAGTGCTTATATATTTCATATGCTTTCTTGTTGGTTTTCTTAGCATCATCAAATTCATCAGATTCATCAGAATTCAAATCATTCAAATTCATTTCTGATATTTTTTCTTCAAGTTCAGACTTCTTCCACACATGTCCATCTATAATTTGAAATTTGTGGAATAATGGAAGTGAAGATAAATTTAAACGAGCACGTTTCATAAAATTATATAGTTGAATATCTAAATAAAGATAATAAAGATAATTATTCAATATCATAATAAAATTTAATAGTATAACAATATAATTTATTAAACAACTATACCATTATTTGTATCCAAAGAAGCAATAGGAATTTCTAATTCAGTTGAATAAATAATAATTTTATCCTTGATTCTTGTAAAAATAAACTTTCCATGTCTGACGACTTTGAAATCTTTTCTAAGGTTCGACTTTAAATATAAAATAGAACGATAATAATTAGTAATAAAATATTTTCAAATAAGTACAGGAAGTAAATTAATATATCTCATTACCATATCATCATGTTTCAACTCGCCATTACCAAATATTTTTATACTTTTTTTAGTAAGAAAACTCCATTCATAAATTGACTCATTTGCATATAAATAAAGATTATTATGTTTTGATATTATCAATTCAAGATCTCTTGGTATCTTATACATTCCTTTACATCTCCATTTATTACCTTCAGTTTTCGTGGAATAAATAAAAATAATATTTTGATCATTATCGTTATTGTATCTATTATGTAAAATAAATTCACCTTTTGAGCTAAAGGTGCAATATTTATATTTGCCAAGATCACAATCTAATGTAATTTCTTCTTGATCATTTTTCATATCATATATTCCTAATAAAATAAACGTAATTAGATAAATACCAAATATAGTAATACCAAATATCCATCTTTTAAATCTTATAACGGTGACTATAGTACTTACTTATTTGACGATTTTCATCAGTTTCGTAAATATATGCAAGCTTCATTTCATCGGAAACACATATTTGATTTATACCAATATCTAATATTTTTAAAGGATCGCTTGGTGTAAGTGGACCCTTTTCGTTAACTTCTTCATACCAACCTATGAATGAGCCATCCTCTTCACTATAAGTAATAAGGTATTTTTCATTTGGTGATACTTCCATCCTCGTAATAGATTTTCCGTTATGTGGTTTATCGTTATCAACATATTTGTCGTAATTATTATCGAAATCGACATCAATTTTTACAAGATTTTCAAGATTTCCATCCATTTGATAGTCAAGTAAATTTATTATTAAAGGGAACTCTAAACGTTTACGGTTTTTGAGATAAAAAAGAGATGGTCTGTTACGGTTGCGTGCTTATATATTAAAATTTTATATAATCGTTACTTAAATGCGAGACAAAAACATTTTTAGTTTCTTTTATAATAAGTTTATTAGGAAAAGTTTAATCGCTTTATATAACTAGATAAATTTACTATTGTAAAAAATTTATCGAGTAATGATCGAATTAAAAAAGATAAATTCAATAAATGTAGATGGCAAGCCTGCTGCATTATGAACTTAGTCATGAATTATGTTAATCAGCATTACATGCATATGAAGTAAACGTTACAATGCGATATATGCATGTGTGATACGATACATTTTCGTTTAAAATAACTTTTTTGGTTAAATCCAAATTTTCATTTTTCTACCAAAAAAATACATTATTATAAATAAGTTTATCGATCAATGAACTATTTCAGTATTTTGATAATAAACGCAAGATAGCGTTTCAGCCCCGTCCCGCATTGTGAAATTA
>NQWY01000085.1:0-13159 GCA_019425655.1 Rhizophagus prolifer
GTAAAATAAAAATAGACGCCAAATGCATTAAATCCGCTACAAGCCGGAAAATATTCATCTTTAATCAAAAAAAAATGCTAGATTCGTCGTCATTCACAAGAAAGGAAGAAAAGCGATAAAATGTTTTGGTAATATATTTTTGTATTGAAGATCCGTTTTATGATTTCATTCTATGATGATTATCCAATTATTTACTAGCAAATAGCATATTCTCATTTGATAGGGATAATAAAGATTAACGAAATTTAGATGTGTAACTAGACAACTAGACTGAAATTTTATTAATAATTTAAAGAAAAACTATCTTTTTTTAATGACCATCCATCAAATTTACGTTGAATACTAAAGATTTAGATTTCAAAGAGTTATTTATTAAGGTTCGAGATTAACTGGAAAATTTCCTTCTTCTCTTTGAGAGTCCCATTTTGAAATCTAAAAGATGAAAAATAATATAATAAAATAAACAAAATCAAAATATTCCTCTCTGAGAATAATTAATAATAGAATAAATATCGAATTTCTTTTCTTTAAATACTTACATAATCAGTAGGACACAAACTATGATATGCTCTAAAGAATTGCTGACAAGGAGCAAAATCTTCTCCACGCGCTTTAATACATTTAAAATAATCTACATAATTTTGCCAACAATGTTTAGTTTGATTAGTATTTGGAAAGCGCGCGTCAAAGCCAGCTAAAAAAATCAAACCAATTAGTCAAGTCGGTTAAAAAAAAAATTATTTTTATCGAAAAAAGGTCAATAATTTGTATAGTTACCAGTACGAATCGTAATAGATTTAGTCTCGGTTTCGCTGTTACAAAATTTATATAAGTATTACATTGAATAAAGTATAACTACATTCGTTTTAATACATACTTATCAGACATCGTTTTCAATCGATAGCAAATGTTGGATATGAAAAGTGAAGATGATACATGGGCTAATTATTTTATAAAAACTATGTATGACAATGATCAGCTGTGCCGCATTATATTTAAGGCAAGGAGCTCAAGTAATAGTTCCCTCACATTTCGAAACTGCGGTTGAAATTATGGTTATTTCTGTTGACACTGTCTAACAGATATTATCCGCTTTATTGAGGTATAATCATAAGTAATTTTTAAAATATGAGATCAAAAGTATTGCCAGTTTTTGATTAATTTGACGACACAAGGAATTTACATTCATATATGCTGCGGCATTAAGAATGAAGAACCATAAGAAAAATTCATTTATTTTTTGATTCTATGTATCAGCAGATCTATCTACCATTAATAAAATGAGGTTGAGACCAAAGGGAGATTCTATTAGCCTTCCCTCAAAAAAGCGTGAGTCATGTTCAACAACTCAAGTTAAAGAGTCGTTAGAACAAATCACAATTGGTAATTATTATTACGTGACAGCCAAAAATAAGTTAGAAGATGAACCTAATTATCGAGTAGGAAAAGTTCTTGCTGTTCAATTTAGTAATGATAATATTCCCAACTATTATATAACGTACGCGTTTTATAATAGAAGGCTTGATGAATGGGTAAGAGCTGATCAAATCGATACTAAAAGAGAGATAGATATCAAATTACCTAAAAAGAGAAAAGTACATCAAGATAACGCGAATTCTCATGCAAAAATAACTGCTATAATAAATGAAGATTCTCAGGATGATTTTTCTACTACGGAAACTCATGTAAAAAACAAATTTTCTCAGGATGATTCATTTTATAGTCTTACATTACCAATCCCAGTTTCTTCAGAAGTGAATGATTATAGTGGTTCAAATTTTATGTGTGATGAAGCCCCAAATTTAAGATGTCCAACTCCTTCACCTTCAATTACATCTGAAAGTTCACCTTATAGGATTAATTCAAGCCCAAAAATAGTTAAATCTTCGACTACACAAGTAATTCAGAATAATTTACAAATTACTTCAGGTGGTATTAGTAATAAACCAATTAAAATACGTGTAAAAAATATCAAAGAAATTCAAATTGGAGAAGATCTGATTGAACCTTGGTATTTCTCACCATATCCTGAAGAATTTAAAGATGCACCTATTGTATATATTTGTGAGTTTTGCTTGAGTTATTACATGAGTGAATTTCAATTCAAACGTCATAAGGAGAAATGTAATTTATTTCATCCTCCTGGAAATCAAATTTACAAGGATGAAGTAGATAATCTCGCCATGTTTGAAATTGATGGGGAAATACAACAAACTTATTGTAAAAACTTATGCTTACTTTCAAAGCTGTTTCTTGATCATAAGTTACTTGCTTATGATACTTTACCATTTCTATTTTATATACTATGCTATTATAATGAAATTGGGTATTGTATAATCGGATATTTCTCAAAAGAAAAATATAATATAAATAATAATCTAGCATGTATTCTTACATTGCCTCAACATCAAAGAAAAGGTTATGGTAGATTCTTAATAGCGTTTTCATATACAATATCCAAAATGCAAGATAAAGTTGGTGCACCTGAAGAGCCTTTATCAGATCTCGGTCTATTATCTTATCAACAATATTGGATAGAAGCAATTACTGAGTTGTTACTAAAAGCTAATGAAGCAAATGAAGAAATTTCGATTGATGAAATTGCTTACCAAACTGGTATTGTCCAAAAGGATGTTCAATATACTTTACACTTGATCGGAATTTGTATTTACTTAGGACAACCTTGTATAAAAATATCAAGCGGATTAATGGAAATGGCTAAGAATTCAAAAGCAAAAAAACATCGTACAATTAAAAGTGAGTGTTTTGATGAATATTGGGAGCCACCAGTTTATAATCCATCTCATTGTCGATTTCTTAATCAAAGATGATATAACTCAGGTTTTTTTGTTAGTTTTGTATGAAAATTAATGTGTAAACTTAGAATTTGATATAATGAATTAATTGCATAAGCTTTCCTAATTAATGATTAATTTTTAACAATAATAGAATAACTGATTGCTATTTCCTATTGCATGATCCTATTATACTTTATTTTGAGTTATAAATATAATGCCAGTAATTCACAAATGTATTCCTTTTTAGTAAAAAGTTGATAATCATGTCTATTATGGGTTTTATGCTAAAGATGAACATCCGGATCACCCCATATTCTTACTCACCAATTTTAATACATTTTTACTTAAGAAAATTTTTGTTTTATAACATAATCATTGGTATTAGTTTTTACTAACCATGTGTGGTACAAATCTACTAGTATTAATAATAACATAACCATTATCTTTGTTTCTTTGAAATTTGGCTAAAAAGTCACGGGCGATCCTTTTGTGCAACATGTTTAATTTTTGATCAAAAACCACCAAAACCGCCAATCTATATCCTAAGTAAAGCATTTCGAGAGATCAGGTTATTCTTACCTAGTCAGAAAGTAGATACAACAATATAATAAAGCCTGCGAAAACTTTTAGAGACCAGTTTACTTTTCAATCGCGAAGTTATTTAAAAAAATGAAACAAAGGTTTTCAGCACTCGACGTCCGGGCAACAGTATCCGATTTGAAAGAAAGGTATATAAAACATAGGATCATAAACAATTTGCCTTTGGATCTACTGTTATTTTAATATTCCTTTTTTTTAATTTATTAGGATAGTTGGCCTTAGGTTACAGAATGTTTACGATATCAACCCAAAAACTTATCTTTTTAAGTTTTCAAAGGTATTTTTCAATGCATTTTTTTGATTGATTATATTCAGAGTTTAGCATTTATTAAACTAAAACTTTTATATTTTGAACAATTAAGCCGGACAGAAAGGAACTTGTGTTGATAGAATCTGGAATCCGAATTCATACAACACAATATTCTCGTGATAAGTCAATGACGCCTTCGCATTTTTGTATGAAGGTATTTAATATTAAATTAAAACCTGGATATCATAATTGATGTTATTTAAGATTCTTAATTATGAGGTCACGATTCTTTTATTAAGTTGCGAAAACACATCAGAACAAGAAGATTGACCAACGTCAGACAACTTGGTGTTGATAGAATTGTTGATTTTGAATTTGCGGGTATTGGGGAGGGTACCACATATCATATTATAGCAGAATTTTATGCATCGGTAATTTATGTTCCTGTTTTTTCCTTTATCACAAGTATATTTATGAAATTTATAAGTTAACGCCAATAATTAATTGACATAATTGGATTATAGGGTAATATTATTTTTACCGACCATGAATATACCATTTTGGCTTTGTTACGTGTTGTTCAGCCTAAAGAAAATGAAAAAATGGCAGTTGGAGAAACTTATGACGTTAGTTCTGTTGCGCGTGTAACTGAACCGGTAACACGATCACGATTACAAGAAGCGTTAACTACCTCATCTAGTAAAGAATCTAAAGAATCATTAAGAAAGGTTTTAAATATTAAGTTGAGTATGTTGAATAGTCTCATTATATATACTACACAACAATCTTTATTTCTGCTATATTGAATCTTGATTCATGCTCTCAATTATGTTAAATATAGGTTATGGTCAGGCATTGACTGAGCACGCGATTCGTTTCGCTCAAATAGATCCTAATATGAAAGTTGGAACCATAGATATCTCCGATGGTTAGATAATTTTACATAATCTTTTACATATTATGGTGGACATTAGTAACAATACATAATGTTTTAGATTCGGAGAATTTAATTGAATTAGAAAAAGGGTTTAAAGAAGCAGATCGAATTTTAGAAGAAATTGGAAACACTAAACAAAAGGTATATTTGAAAAAATATATAATTGGATTAAACTTACATTATTTATCTTACATTATAATATGATTATCAAATTTATCAAGGGATATATCATAATGCTTCATCATTCAGAACAACATTCCACAATGGATGATGGTTCACAACAAGAAGATTGGGAGACGTGAGTGTTTCCTGTCATTTTTAAACTTTTTTGATTAGTTCTAATTTATCTTACTTTGCATGAAGTTATGATGAATTCAACCCCTATCTCTTTGAACAACACAAATCTAAATCATACAAAGAATTCGATTCGTTTGATATAGCTGTTGATGAATATTATTCGTCAATGGAAAGTCAAAAATTAACTCTTAAGCAAAGAAATCAAGAAAAGGCTGCGTTAAAGAAGTTAGAGGCCATCAAAAAAGAACAATATTCTCGTGTTGAAAATCTTCAATATTCCCAATTATCAAATATTCGCAAGGCTAAATTAATTGAGAGCAATGTGGATATAGTAGATCAAGCGATTTTGATTATAAGAAACGCGATTGCTTCTTCAATGGATTGGAAAGATTTAGAAAATTTAGTGCTAGAGGAGAAGAAAAAAGGTACTCCTATAGCGGAAGTAATTGCTGGATTTAAGTTGGAAATAAATCAGATCACTTTGTTATTAAGGTATTATAATTGAATCTATCTACACTGTGTAAGTAAGAGAATTAATAGCGTTTAACGATTTTAATATATTCCTTAAAAATTTTTAGGGAATATGAAAAAGATGAAGCAGCTTTCTATGATTCGACCAATACTGAATCCGAAGATGAAAACAGCACGCCTCAGTCATTGATACAAGAGAAAGTTGATGTTGATATTAATTTAACTGCATTTGCGAATGCCAGAAAGTATTATGATATTAAAAAACAGTCTTCGCTTAAACAAGAAAAAACGTTAGCTGCTGCTGATAAGGTATGAATTATAACAATGCAAGGTTTTCAGTATCAAAAATTTCATCTAATATTTTGTTGATAGGCTTTCAAAAGTGCCGAGCAGAAAATTAAACAAGATCTTAAAGAAACGAAAATTACGGCATCTATTAACAAAATCCGCAAACCTTTTTGGTTTGAAAAATTCGTATGGTTTATTTCTTCTGAAAATTACCTTGTTATTGCTGGACATGACATGCAACAAAATGAACTGTTAGTAAAGAGATACCTTAAGAAAGGTAATTCCGACAATTATTTCCCATATTTTATATATATTATTACTATTTTCACTTCTAATTTAATAATTTTTTTATAGGTGACGTATATGTACACGCTGAATTACATGGTGCTGCATCTGTAATCATTAAAAACCCTAATGAGGGACAATCAATACCTCCAAGTACGCTTTTCCAAGCTGGAATCATGTCCGTTTGTCAGAGCAAAGCATGGGAAGCTAAAATAATAACTAGCGCCTATTGGGTTAATGCAGATCAGGTTTGCTATATATCTAATTTTTAATAATTCACCAAATATTTTTATTAACGTTATTTAACTCAGGTTTCCAAAACCGCTCCGACTGGTGAGTACCTCACAACGGGCTCTTTTATGATTCGAGGTAAAAAAAATTTTCTACCCCCTGTTCATTTGGTGTACGGTTTTGGTTTACTCTTCCGATTGGATGAACAAAGCATTCCAAATCATTTACACGAGCGTCGTCCAATAAGGAATGACGAGGAAATGGGCGAAGAAATTCAGGCACTAGAAGTATGCTATTGTTTATAAAGTGATTTTACTTTTTATATGAATAATGAATGATAAATTAACTTTTCTCCCCATTATAGAGACAAAATATCAAAGATGACTTACTGATTGATAATGATAACGATATAAACGAAAAAGATATGAATTGTAAGTACTTGGATATATAATAAACGGTTCTTTAGAATTTTGCTGAATCCTGAATTATTTTATCGTCTAAAAAGCTCGAGAAGTGAAAGATGATGATATAGAATTTCGTTCAGATATCATAGAACAACAAGATCATAAGGTCAACGGAATTTCCCCCGAACCAGAGGAAGTACAAGAACTACAACAGCAACGTTCAGATGAATCTAATGATGACGTTTCTTCTGATAAAGTGCGATCTGCTATTACGCCCCTATGGGATAAATACAACTTAGATGAATATGGCGGAGATGAAATTGATGAAAGTAATGAAAAGCCGGTATATATTTATTATAGCTCCTTTTATTTTTTGAATTTTAGTAAACCTTGTAATTGAAATCTTATTTATATGTTAATAATAGATCACAAAAAAGAAATATATGTCGGTAAAAGAAAGAGAAATGTTGAAAAAACAGAAACAAGGCACCGACTCCGGAAGTATAGATAGTAACCAAAAAACTAATAAGAAAAAATATTCAAACAATGAGGATAAAGAAAAGGTATAGTTTAACTTATTTAATTAATTTTCTTAATCAACATATACTTACCATTTTCTTTTTTATCAGCAAACGAAAAAGTCAACGCAAATTCCACGTGGTAAAAAAGGAAAAATGAAAAAGCTAAAAGATAAATATGCTGATCAAGATGAAGAAGAAAGAGCAATTCGTATGGAATTACTTGGAGTAATTATTTTTTAAATCCCACTTTTTAAAAGTATGTAATGTTTATTTCGCTATTAACTTAGTTATTTGCACTACGATAGTCGAATAAAGCACCTAAGAATAAAGGAAAGAAAGGCAAAAGAGAAACTACAAACAAAGATTTGTCAAATTCAGTTAAGGAATATAAACCAGAAAAGGAACAAAATTTTCAAAATAACCCTTCACAAGACCCAGAAGCTAATAAAGAAGATATTGATGGGGAAAAATTAGTAAGTATAAACGTTCATCATAAATACGTGAAAATTTATATTTATTAGATATTATTTTCTCTTATTATAATTGCAGGCTTCTGGTGCAAAGAATGAAGAAGAAGCCGAAGAGATCCGACAACTTCTTAAGGAAGAGAATATTACTGTATTGGAACCTGAAACAATGGTACTTATATTAAATTTAATTTCCAATAATATAATGTGGTATTTTAATTCAGATTTTGCATTTTATAGGAAAGTTTGACAGTATTAGACACTTTAACGGGATCACCATTACCAGAAGATAATTTGCTTTTTGCTGTCCCAGTTTGTGCGCCATACGTTTCTTTACAAAAATACAAATATAAGGTTAAATTAACTCCTGGGTCATTGAAGAAAGGAAAAGGTAAATACTATCACATAAATTTCATTTATATTTTATTGTTTAATTACTAACATTTATTATCTTCCTTTCATTTATAATTAAAGCATGTAAGACAGCTATATCAGTCTTTTTAAATGATCCACAATTGACACCACGAGAAAAAGAACTTGTAAAAAGTATACCTGATACAGAAATGACTTTAGTAATGTTAGGTAAATGTAAAGTATCAGCTCCAAATATTGAACTATATAAAAAAATTGCAAAGAGAGCCGCAAAAGAAGCATCAAAGGAAGCAGTTAGTCTATATATATCAGACACTTGAAATTTCTGCGGTTTGTTATACTAAATAAAGATAATTTATTATTTAAAATATTTAAGTCTGATATTATTAAAACAATAAAACTTTATGGCTTGAAACCATACTATAATGATGCTCGAATTAACTAAGATTTAACCACTAAATGTAAACCACTATAAATTTACGCATCTCATAATTATGAAGGAAATTAAATAGTGAATAAAAGAAAAATTAAATATCCTTTTAAGATCCAACTCAACTCGATAATTCATTAATAACAATATAAGCAATTAATATCGTACACAAAATTACAATTATATTTTTAAAATTTAGTACTCCGTCACTTCCTTGATAATTTTTGTTCTTAAAATGAGGTTTAGAGTACATGAAATAACTTGCTAATTTTAAATCGAATTCTTTATACGGCGCGTATCTGCTTGCTAATAACTTTTCTAATGCTAATGGTGAACTCATTACACTTCTTTTATGTGTGAATGTATCAAACGTGTAACGACCATGGTATGCTCCCATGCCTGACATTCCAGTTCCACCAAATGGAAGAGTTGACACATATTTTAACTTTGTGTAGTGACTTACCAGACGCATGTAGCATAGTATCATTAATAACTGTACCGCCGGACCGGGTATTATCCAAAACTATTATAGAGAAAGAGTAATTAAAGAAATTCAAAAGTAATGTTATTCTCTCGTATTAACACTTACTGTATTTTATAGTTTTGTCACTTTTACTGAATGGATACAAAGCCAGCGGGGTATCTCTTTCATTAATGTACTTAATGGCATCATCGATGTTTTCAACCACAACAATAGGCAAAATAGGCCCAAATATTTCTTCTTGCATTAAACTATCATCTTTGGGCACATCACTAACTACAGTTAGCTCAAAATATAAATCATCACGATCCGAGTTGCCACCAATTATTATCTTTCCTTTGGTTCGCGAAAGTAGATTTGACAAGCGATCAAAATGTCGTTGATTAATTATACGACCATAATCTGGAGATTTTTGTGGGTCGCTTCCATAAGAATTCTTGATAGCTTTGGGTATCTCTTTAATTAAAGCTTCTTGTATTTCACGTGTACAAAGAATATAATCCGGTGCAATACATGTCTATTAATAAAGAATCAACGTTAGTAGAACTTATTTAAATATAAAAGAATTACCATCTTTGTTTTGCTAACCTGTCCAGTATTAAAAGATTTACCCCAAGCTAGTCTCTTAGCAGTGATAGGAACATCAACATCATCAGCTAGAATAACCGGACTCTTTCCTCCTAACTCCAAAGTAACAGGAGTCAAATGTTTAGCAGCTGCTGCCATAATAATCTTTCCAACAGCTCCGGAACCTGTGTAAAATATATGATCAAAACGATATTCTAATAAAGACATTGTCTCATTGGCACCTCCATTTACAATCCGATAAGCATTTTTGTCCAAATATTGTGAAAAGTGTTTTGTGATTACTGCAGCAGTATTAACTGCCAATTCTGATGGTTTTATTACAGCAGTACAGCCAGCTGCTATAGCCCCTACTAATGGTAATAATAATAAATTCACAGGATAATTCCATGCTCCGATTATGAGCACAGTACCTAAAATAAATTTGAATTTAGCTTTCTATAATTAATCACGTGATAAAATTTGTAAGAATTTTCCGCGTACCAACGGGATCCTTTCTAAGATGACACTTATTTATCTTATATATCATGCTCGTTTTGACATATTCTGGAGAAGCCCATTCATCCAAATTATTAAGCGCATCCAAGCATTCTTGCCTAATAATTCCTATTTCTGCAAGCGTTGACTCGGTTTTAGATTTATGCAGATCTTTATATAGTGCCTCACTTAGTTCATCTTGGTTTTCATCGACTAAATTATATAATTGTTCGAGTTGCTTTTTACGATATCCCAATGGTTTTGTAAGATGTTTAGCAAAGGAAGTCCGAAGATCTTCTATGAGCTGAAAAAAAAACTTCTTACCTGAGGAAATTCATAAACGTCATTAAATTCCAATCCCATTTTACGAAATTTCAAAATTGTAATGAAAAGAAATAAATAAGTTGGGTTTCAAGGTCAATCCGTTTACTTTTTATTATTAAATTAATTGCTGATCCGCATGTGATAGAAAGTAGTTCTCAAACATATATATACTTTTTTCTTTTATTTTTGCATGAAGACCTTAAAACACTCCGCGAAGATAAATTATAAAATAAAACCCATCTCTAAATTATGAGTACACAGCATATTTATGAAAAAAAAAATTTTTTCTCAATTCATATGTGTACTAGCAATTAAAGTTTAACTTTCAATCAAAATTTCCAAAATTTTAAGTGGGAGCCAATTATAATAGTTTTTAAATGATTCGACAACCTGAAACGTTAATTTTTTTATTCCTCCAATAATAATGGTCCTTGATACGTTCAATGTTACCCTTTTGATCACAGATATATAAAAATGTTTGTGAACCGCAATAAACAATTGCCCAACCAATTTCCTTAATTCAGACCCACATTATGAATTATTCATGTATTCTGCTCCTTCCATTCCTTAATAGAAATTTTCGTTAAATTTTTTTTACTTTTCTTTAGAAAGTTCACCGGAAGTTTTTAAGCACAAAGCACATTGAACATCAAATTTCCAAAGCACACATAAATTCGCTAAAAAAATTAATTTACTACCTGCGATAATCATTCCCCAAGGGACACCTCACACCTGATATCGGTTTTGCAATATCGCATGATTGAATTTTTGTATCGAGAATATCACTCAACAAGTAATTCCTTTTTTTTGTACCAATTTTTTTGGTCTAAATCATAGCATTATTTATAATAAACCAAAATTAAATGTCAGATATCGGCCAATACTTTAATTTAATTTCTAAGGATCCATTTGCTTAAGAGAATGGTACTTATGGAGAATGTTATTAATGCGTTCTGACACTTGGACTACTGTTGATTCAATTGCGCACAATAAAAAAAATAATTTCAAACACTGCAATATTTAATGACAATTAATTTTATAAATATTAGAAATTAGGAGCAATTTTTTAATTCACGGGGCGGTGTATCACCTATTACATCATATATACTTTTAACGAGGATCGAAAACGTGCTAATTTATGTCGCACATGCCTACATGCATTGTGGCTGGACAATATATTATTTTATTAAGAGATCTGGGTCAAGGAAAAATCAGCACACAAACTTATTATATAGCTATTTCACAAAAAAATTAATTCATGTATCACACTTTCAGTTAAATATAATTAAGATAAATAATGCTAATATTCAGTTGAAAGATATTGCGAAGCGCCTTAACGGCTAAGTCTATCTCCTTCCTTGCATTTTTCGCACAGAATCAAAATATGCTTCAGCAAGTTGCCCAAACTAGTCCTGCTAGAAATATTAGGCATATTTGATCAATCGTTCCAAAGATTTCTAATCGAGCTAGATGCTTGACTGGTATGATATTTTTAGACTTGCTAGATGTGAGAATAAGACTAGCACATCTATTCTCAATTTTAGCTTTGGAACATTCATTATCCCAATGATATTTCATCAAGTCTTCAGGTTTGACTTCATAGCCATATCTGCACCATCCATTAAAATATGTCTTTTTTGGCTTTATATCGTCAACCTTTATTAACTTCCAACAATCAAAGCAAATAGCCATTTTACTATTGTGAACATTAGGCCTGTGATAACTAATCGGAATTTCTTTTCCCGTGCAGTTCTCGCGTATGTCTCAGTTACTCCTTGTCCAAATGAACTGAAAAGACAGAATACATGATAATAACTACTGTATTTTTCATTAATTAATATTTGTAGAGTTGATCTTACTCGATCAGCCCATTGTTGTGGAGTTTCATGCGATCTAATTATAGATAAATAAATTATCAAATATTTTTCTGCCTCAAATGCCTTTTCAAAGTCAAAAGGAGTGCTATAACCGATATATGCATAATATTTTTTAATATATTTCATTTCATAACCAGGATGAAGATTAGTGGGTTTAGGCACAGATTTATTAAAAATCTTGTCTAAAATAATATAAATACATTTATTGGGTCTTGAGTCCTGACATATTAAACGATTTATAGCTAATTTAGTGATTTATAGCGATTTTATAGTTTTATAGTTTTTAGCCGATTTTGGCTGATTTAGCAATATTATACTCTAATAAATATCAGATTCATTTTTATAAGCGACTTTATCGATTTGTAGCCGATTTTGGTGAGACTACATATTGCTAAACTCAAATTCATTTTTTATTCGATTATAGGGGTTTATATAGGGTCATATCTAACCGGCTATGCTAATTTTATATTTACATGCATAGGTCCTGAACATTTTGACTCGACAAGTTTCGATAAATATGATATACACTCCGAAAAGTATCAGTTGCTGAAGTAGATTAAACTTATTTACTTTACTATTTTATTAGTATTTCTTTCGTTTTTATTTCACAAATATAGCCGCTGGACCTTTACTTTGTTCCGTACAAAGTGAGTCATTGTTATTTGTTATGCAATTAATTTGCACGAACAATTTTCCATATTAAATAAGAAAAGAAATAGATTTCTTTACGATTAGTGATAAATATTCTATTAAAAAGAAACTTCAGAAGTCACTTGAAAAATGGTACATATCTTCAGTTGGTGCAAGTCATTAATAAAACAAGATGGTCAAGTAATTTACTGAAATCTATTAATGAAACTTGATATTTGATAATAGTTCAGAAGGAGCATTTTGCACCTTTAAGCATTTTATAATAAACGTTATTCGTTCCGATAGCAAAACCTGTGACTCAAATTCTAAATATTTTACTTAATCCTTATGTATAACAACACATGTAATAAAAAATCTTATAGCAATACTAGTGGTATTTTACAAATAATATAAAGGACCTTTTCCGTAATAAT
>NQWY01000087.1:0-10896 GCA_019425655.1 Rhizophagus prolifer
CAAGTTTTAATTAATTCATTCTATATTTTATATAGCGTTACTAATATATCTTTAATACAAATTTTATAGAATTAGTTTATTTCGCCGAAGATTCCTATCAATGAATCAAATTAGTTGTTAAATTCGTTCACAAATAAAGAAATAGAGATAACTAAGTTCCTACGGAATTTGATGATTAGGAATAACATTGGTAAATCCATTAACTGTCAGGGGCGAACCTGTTAATTCCACTCCTTTGAATGTGCCTTGGATGATTTGAGATTATCATATATGTGGGCATAAATTTAGGAATATTTTATTAGTTTTTGCAACCTTTGAACTTTCCAGCCAACTTTAATTCGAATCTTCTTTACAGTGGAAAAATAAATTTATTTAAATTAAGGAAAAAAAAAAAGATTTTAAGTTTTTGTTAAATTTCTGATATTCTCAACACAATATTCTACCTAGTATAGACGTTAATTAATAATATATATTTTATATTATCGCCCATATTAAAACTGAAATACGTTGTATTTTCTTTCATCATTTATAAGGCTTCTATGATTATCATAACTATAAACTTATGATTAGAAAAATTATTCTCATCAAAAATTTTTGACGTCATTAATTTTGGCTCATTGATCATATTAATTTTCGGCCACGTTTAGCACTTGTTTATTGTTTAAATACATGAAAACCGGGTTAAGCCACTTGAGTGTTTATTACAAATAAATACACCGCCTCTGCACAGAAAAAAAAAGATATATATTATATAAAAAAACAATTCTTTGTTTGTTTATGTCGCATGACTTTTCGATAAAAATATTACAACGTGAGAAAAAATAGTAAAAAAATGGTTACTAAAACTCCCAATCGTATTAGGGAAAAGATACAATAGTTAGTGATTTACTATAAACGATAATGATTATCTAAATTTGATTAGACTGAAAATTTTTGATTTTTAAAATCTAAATATTTTTCTTAGGCTTAGATTTTTTTCTCGTACAAGATTTTCTAATTTTAGAGTATATTCATAATCATCTAAATTTGATTAGACTAGAAATTTTGACTTTCAGACTCTAAAATACATTTTAAACTTGAATAGGCTTAAAACTTTTTTCTTGTACATAAAAGATAAGATCGACTCTAATTTTAGAAGATATTCCATTAGTATTGTACAACATTATTAAAGTATATTTAAAGTAAAGCCACAATTATTTTTAAAAATCATTTTTTCCGTAAACAAAAACGTCATTATAAAACTAATCTCAATTAGGAAAATTATTTCATTTTAACAATTTTCAATCGATTCGCTTAAGTCATATAAATATGACCCTAAATGACTCGGATGAATTGCAACTTTAAATCCTTTTCATTTAAAACATTCATATTTCTTTTTTATCTTATCGAGAATTTCTGGGTAAAAATATTGTCATATTGTGTGATGGTACTTGGAATGACCCGAATTCCAAATCCAACGTTTATTTTTTGTATAAAGAATTAATTGGGCGAGATTACCAACAACATGTCGCATATATTGACGGAATTGGAATTGGAGAATTGGCCTTGAATTTTATCTTAGATGGAGCTGTAGCTTTAAGTCTTGGTAATAAAATCAAAGAAGGTTACAAATATATAATTTCTCACTATAAACCTGGTGATGATATATGGCTTTTTGGTTTTAGTCGTGGTGCTTACACTGTGAGATGTATTGCTGGTATGATACGAAATTGTGGAATATTGAAACTTGATCGAGATATTACACCTGATCAAATTGACAAACGTATTGATCTTGCTTATAATATTTATCGTAATAGAGATATGGTTTATCATCCGGAAAAAAGTGGATCTGATAACTTTAAAAAGTCGTTCAGTTATCCTGATTCTAAAAAACCAATTATAAAATTTCTTGGACTTTGGGATACTGTTGGTGCTCATGGTATACCAGGTTATATAATCGGAGAAGGTTTTAAATATTTAGAACTTTATGATCAAGTCGTACCTAATATAGTTAATTTTGCATGTCAAGCTTTATCTATTCATGAAAGAGTTTCTTTCTTTGAACCTTGTCATATACTTCCAAACAATTCTGGTAAAGTTACTGTCAAAGAGACTTGGTTTCCAGGTGTACATGGCGAAATAGGAGGAGGAATTCGTGGAAATGAAAGAATATCTAATGCAACTCTTTTATGGGTAATAGAAAATATCGTACAAGTTGGAGGGTTATTAATGCGAGATGATATTGAGAGTTATCGTACTCGTTTCTCACCAGATTCCGGATCTTCTTGGAACACTAAAAATTTAGTATTCGATCGTAGAAGTTCTCTTGTTCCAAGGTTCATGCTTAAGGATAGAGTTATTCCATTAGAATTAGATTCTAATCAAAAATTTTTAAGAAAAGATCTTCTTTATAGAGATGGGGATTGGTTGCTTCCATTCGGTACTAGATCTCATTTGAGTACTCATTATGCTTCGAATACATATGAAGAATTACGTAAAGTTATGGAAACGAAGGGAATTAGATTATATAAAAATGTAAATTATGATAAGGATATAAATGAGAGGGCTCGTTTATAATATACTATATATAGTGTACTTACTATTGCATTATAAAAAACATTTTTAACGATTATGTACAAATTTCATTTACTTCATTTAGATGTTTAACAATAGATTTTTTTTTTTGCAGAATAGATCATTTAATTAAAATAATAAAAATTTCATTTAAAATAAGTATCAATTAGTTAAGATGTTTATTATATATTGGTTATGATTACAAACATTAAAATCCTTAACTTATTGACCCTGAAATTCTACTTATAGTTAAGGTCACTTTTACGTCTTAGAACTAACATCGTTTGCATCGTTATAATTTATAAGATCAAAAAAGAGACAGTAAAGATTTTTTTTTTTTTAAGAATTTCGCTTCACTAAGTATTATATAAAAATATTGAATCCAAAAAACAACTTACATCACAAAAAACAAGAGAAAATTGTGTTGTATTAATATAAATTTACAACTTTATGTATTCAAGCTTATCAAACTTAGTTTAAAATTTTAACCGGGAAACCGGGAAATGTAAATTACTACAGTGTTGTAAAATTTTCATTCAAAATTTTTATGAGCAATAAATAACGTTAGAAAACTGCTTAACAAGAAAAATAATCATTATTTTATTGACAATATATGATTAGTATTGGCACTTTGGTTAAGCTTTATTAGTTTGAAAAGACTTATCACAGCTTTAGGCAATGTAAGACTGACCGAGTCTACCTTGCTGTTTGTTTCTGCAAGTTGATGTAAGGGTCACATGTTCTGAAGGAGGCGAGGCGGCCGAGGCGTTGACTCGGCCACGATTTAATCCACGTTGTTAATTAATCTCTAATTTTGAGTTAGATCCTGTAAGTAAAATATGCAAGACTAAATTCTTAATTTAATAAATTAATTTTCAAGTAATATCTCTTTTTTTTATTTGCGATCATATCATTCACATATTTTAACGTTAAACTGGACTTTCATGTTCATTACTATTTAGCACACAAAGCACAAAAGTAACAGCATACACAGCAATGCAAACAATTAATAACAAATCAATAGTAAATGTATAATAAATTATTACTAAACCAGACTCAAATACAGCTTTTCTAATTCTTTGATTCTGTTTGAAAGATATTGAATTTGTAGTAATCATGTGTGGTTAAAGTAATTATTATGGACAGTTCAGGTATTAGTTTGTAAACAGCCTAATAAACATTTTATTAATCAAATTAGGTTAATTAAACCGTAGTAAAACCATGAAATTGATTGACTACAACCACCTACTTTGCTTGACGTCTTACAAATTGTCATGAATAATTTCTGGACAGCAGTTTCAGATGTAGTAATGTATACACAAAGATATTTGAAATTGAAACCAAATAAATATAATTGAAGAAAAAGAAGATGGATAACTAGGATGGAGGAAAATATGTGGTAGTAAAATAAGATGTAAAGATTTTTTCTTTAGGGCAACATACTGTATGAAAATATTTTCATAACGTGACTTGCGAAAGTCATTTCAAATATACAAATTCGCAGATGCTTATGTTTACATGACGAGAAAATATGTAAAATTTTGGGAATATTTGTGATTTATATCTTAACTTATCGGAGAAACTTTATCCTCTTTATTGATAATAAATCAGATAATCATATTAATGAAAGTTTTACGTAAAGTAAATTTCAATTTATAAATATATTTTATTATAAATACATAAATATATTCAGTCATTGTCGTTGGTAACTAATACTATTTAAATGACCAATTTTCTTGTTTTAGTATATATATGTTTTTAATTTATTTGTCTTGGCAGACACAGTCTTGCATTATCTTTTGTTATATTGAACTTTGTTACACCATTTTTGGTCGAGTCACGTGATAGTAACATAAATAGTTCATAGGAGTTTAAAGTGTAAAACGAATACTTTATTTAAAGTTAACAAAAATGATAGGTAATAAATGCAATAAACGCAATAGAATAATAAATAAGAAATATGCATGAAAAAAATACTTATAAAGGAAAAGAACGATATTGCGGCAATCTACAATATTTTTTAATCAATTCTTTACCCTTTGTTCTTTCTCTCTCTCTATATATAATGTTCCTTTTATGCATATAAGTTATCCGTGGTACAAATTAAAATTCGTTACGCGCTATACAATACTAACTCCTTGATTGACTGCATTCAGTTAATTATTGGTGTGGGTTTTTTAACAGCTTGAAGAATTTCAACCTATCATCATTACTAGGTGTTGGAATTACTTCTTGTCTATAATTATAATTGTTATTGACTATTGCTGAAGCTGGAGTTATTGGTTCATAGTTAGTTACTATATTTTCATTTTTAGAATGAATATCCCTTTCGGTGGGAATTGCTCTTATTTCTTGACTGTAACTATTATAGTTTTCATTTCCATGAGTAGTTGTTTGCTTTTGCTTATTTTTATTCCATTTATACATAAAGAAAATTACAATCAACAAGAAAATAATACCACTGGACAAAGATCCCATAATTATACCAATCATAGTATTTTTTGAACTATTCGGTAGTGACATAGTGGGATCAAATGATGTCACCCATACGTATTCTTCATTATTACTAATATCAAGTAATAATAAATCACTTTCAAATGATTTATTATAACCCATCCCTATTAAATTCAGTTAACAATATTTTATTAAAATAATAAATCGATATAACGGTATCACAAACATTATATTTACCAAATGATATAACCATGTATTTTCCAATTACATTTGCTTCATGAAAAGCTCTAGGCTTTGGAATTTTTCCAGAAATTTTTGGAATATACCAATTATAATTAGTTAAATTTAATACGTAAAGTGAAGTATCTAAATATCCAGGATTGTTAAAAACTCCTCCATAAATTATAACTCTTTGACTATCTAAACCTGTTAAAATATAATTAAATTTTTAGTTAATGCTCTCTCTTTAATAATAATTAAAGTATGCTTATTTAATTAAATCATACCAAGGATTGTAGAAAAACTACTTCTATTAGAAGGGATTTTTCCTGATGTTATCTATTAAATTTGATAAAGAGTCAATTCACAATTTAAAAAATTTTAATTTACATAACTTACTTTTGTACTCCAACTGTCGTTAATTGTGTCCTTAATTAATCAATTTTTAGGTAAAAATTCATAGGTTTACAAAATTTACCTCACTTAATGTAAGAGCGCTACCTATATTAATATTCAAAGTTACTTTACTAAATCTCACATTAAGATCATTCGCACCACCTAAACAATAAATATTCATTAACAAACGCATTTAAAGAGATAATGTAAGTTACAAAATTACTCACCTATGTAAATAATCTTATTATTTGGTAATAAAGTAGCACCATATCCAAATCTTGGAATTGGTGCATTGATTAAACTTCCTTCTTTCCAATTAAGATTTATTGTATCTAAAATAAGCATTTCATTTGTAACTATACTATTAGAAGTAACCCCGTTCCATAGATAAAATTTTTCATCATAATCAATAACGCCTTTTAAATAAACTTTTCTAACTGTATTAATCCCAGCAGAAGCTATATCTGGAATATTCCATACCATACTTTGTGAATCAAATGCATAGACCAATGCCATTGTTTGATCAGCCGTGGCTCCTCCGAATAAAAATAGTGTATGATTATTTGTACCACCTTTAACTGATGTTGCAGAGTAATGTGGTGGGATGTTAATATTCGATAAGTCTTGCCACGATAATTCTTTAGTATCAAATGGAACGGAAACATCAAGATAAAAAAATTCTTTTACTGCTTTGTCATCTAAATTAACACCACTTAAAATATACAATTTATTATCGATAAGTGTAGCTGTATGAGAATTTGATACACTTGGCTTAAAGGGCGCTAATTGACAATTTATTCCAACTAATACTTGGAGTAATATCCATAATATAAAATAAACTAAAGAATTTTTTGACATGATTAAATAGATTAATGCGGTAGAAACTTGAAATGAAATATTGAAAGGAAAATATTTATTTATTTTTTTTTTAAAAAAAATTTTGACGTATTTGTATTTTTTAAACGAAGTTGTGCATATAATTATTTGTTATAAAGTTATATAGAACGGAATACAAACACAAATTTATTCAATTATTTATTTCGGAACAATAATCCTTTATTTATAAACATCATTAATTTTAACCCTATTCATATATAACCTTATTTTTTACAGGGATATTTAGTTTATTAGATTGTTGCACACTTCAAGAACTATCCCTGCGTTGGTGACAAATAATAATGTATTTGGAAGTTGGGACGCTCAAAAACTAAGTCGCTGAGGAGTTTTATGGGTCCCGTTTAACTCACCAACAATCATTTCGCCCGACAATCATTTCACCGACAAACGTTTCACCGACAGGGTCATTTCGCCGACAAACGTTTCACCGAAAAACGTTTCACCGACAACTGCATTTTTAAAGAAATAAAATTATTTTTTTATAAACTAACACTGAATATCAAATATTTTATTGCCGTATGAAAATATTTCAGTTTTAATCAAATAGTAGCATTAATATGTTTATTTAAAAAAAAAAAATTATTGAAAAACAAATTTTTGTAAAAAAAAAAAAAAAAGATGAAGATTTGAAAAAAAAAGATCTAATTACATATTTATAATATATTTTTCCTTTATTTGTGGTTATGTAAATATTAATAATTACTAAATTAGGACAATATTAAAAAGAAAATTTGTGGCTATGTACATGTTAATAGTTACTAAATAATTTTATTTTTTTTTTTTAAGGAAATTTTATAATGTCGGTGAAGTGAAATGATCTTGTCGGTGAAACGTTGTCGGCGAAACGATTGTTGAGTTAAACGGGACCCGTCGCGGAGATAGATATAATTACGTGATAAAAGTGACGGTTAGACAGTATCGCCATAAAATTTTTTTTCATCCACGTGATTTTTTGGCCGGCATTATGTGTGCTCGGCTGGCATTAAGAAATTAAGCATGTAACAAATAATGAGAAACCGAAAAAAATCTGTCCCTGGAATACATAGTAAGAATGGAAAAACAAATTTTAAGATCACGTGGGGGTGAAAATTTTATGGGAAGATACGGTTAGACGCGGTTGACTATCATTTTCAAATATGATAGCAAATAAACAAAGAAAATAAAACCTTAAACACTATAAGCAGTGTAGCTGAACGCATGCATTTTAAAATTCATTTCAAGTAGATAACTTTTAAATGCTGACCTTTCAAAAATAAATTTTTTGGAATCATGACGATGAAAAGTTTCATAAATTTTTGAATTTATGATTGAAAATTAAATTTGACTAACTTTAAGTCAATTTTTTGCATGAAATTTATCAGTATCTTTCTATAATCAACGTTCGATACATAAAAAAGTTGCGTCTAATAAATAAGATCTTCAAGATGACTCATCATAATCTATTTATTGATAGAAATGAAATGGTTAAAAATGATTTCTTTTTAAATTCCTATATTAAATAATATTATAATGATGAGTTTTGTTATTACCTTATTTATCAGAATAAAAGATGAGCCCTAATTTTTCTTGTTGTACACAAAGATTTTCTTTTTAGAAGTTCCTGATAAAACACGTATAGAATATAACGTCTATCCATCAATCGATGCTTTTTTAAAAATAAGTTTCCTAGAAAGTAATTATCAATGCTCTTTCATTATCTAAAATATAAAAAATCATTATTTTTTTTTAAAAAAAAGTACTGTACTCAAAAAAAATATTATCATTAATCGATATTATTACATTTTTTTGCGTTTTCAGAGATTCTGCAGCAATTTTTTTTTTTTTGCGAAGTAGTACCGAAAAAGAAAATTTTTTCCGCGTAAAAATGCTAGAGTATTATGAATACATATATAGGTAACGAGAGAACAACTTAAAGCAACTGTTAAACAATATTCTGAATGTCATAAATATAGAAATGGAAATTTACTATAGAAAAAGATAAAATTGTTAAGCAACCTGGCAATTCAAAAAAATCGATTATATTGTTTGATTCGAAGATATGAATAGTGCTACTGTATAATCTATAAATTTCAAACTTACAGGAATAGTTCAATCCGGATCAAAAAGAGGGACAATCTCAAGATAAGGAATATACGCAAATTATCACGTGTTTTTTTATTTGGCCTGATTTGGTTATAATTAAACTCTTAAATTATTTAGATGCAGGTAAGCTTTATCATTGCGCATTGTAGATTTAACAAAGATAAATAAAAAGTTCTTGTTAAAATATTTAAAAGGTCTAAAAAAAGCTAATTACACATCTCCAAAAGGTCCTTGAAAAAAAATGTATTTTTCATTAACAGAATAATTAAAATAAACGACATAACCGAGAGGTTTCCTCCTTCCTTTTACAAGTACAAGATATTTATTTTTAATATTTATAAAAAAATAATGCGTGACACGCGCTAAACCATTCTTTCTATTAATAAAAGTACTCAAATCAAATAAATTATGTATTTTCATATTTTTATAATATCTTCTGACTCATTTAAAAATCACGAACCAAGTCAGTGAATTTTAATTCCGGTATAACTCTTCGATCAATTATACAGAGAATAATTAGCTTTTATACGGCGAAATCGAAAGTCTAAAAAAAACTAAAGTATACCGGCACAAATAATTAGTCACAAAAATTTACTGTTATTTATTTAATAAAGCTTTATTTATTTTCTATGCAAATAATCAATAAAAAGGACAGGTTCGAGTTTGCGTACAACCAATCAAAAAATCATGAAATCTTTATAGACAGTTCAGCTATTACCTTCTTTGGCCACTGATGAAAATGCGTACAGAGATCTTTTATATATGTTTCGGGTCCTATCGGATATCTCTCTTCATGCATTGTAAATTCCCCTTTCTAATATCCTGTTTTAACAATATATTTGCTCACTTAATAATGAGATTTTATTTTAGAGATAATTAATAGTAATTATTAAAGACGTATAAGTTGAGTCCAAGTATAATAAAATTATATGACAAATTCTAAATTAATTTTTTTAAAATAAAGAATAAAGTATTTGGTAATGGTGACATAAAAATATTTTGTTATTAATATACTAATACATTAGTTAACGAGTATTTAAGGTAATCGAATTTCTAACTTAGACATGGAATACATTTTTATATTTTGTAAAAAATATTGTTATTTTAAAAGAATGCTTAATGATTATTAATTTTAATCTTGATCTGCATTATTTTCATAATATTATTAAAATCATCAAAATTTTTCTCTAACAAATTGAATTTCATCTTGCAATTACTTGTCTAAACAGCTTGAAACATTTCATGTAATGATAATCTATCATCATTATTTTAAAAATATTTTTGCCCATAATTGTGGTTACTACTAACTACTGCTGCTGGAGATGGAATTATTGGTTCATTGTTAGTCGTATTTTCATGCATAATTTCTTGTTCATGATCATTAGCTGGAATTGTTATTGGCTCGTGATTTGTTGTATTTTCATTTTGGATAATTTCTTGCTCATGATGGCCATAATCATCATAATCATCATTAGCCGGAATTGTTATTGGCAATGGCTCGTGATTTGTTGTATTTTCATTTTGGATAATTTCTTGCTCGTGATGATCATTATCATTACCCGGAATTGTTATTGGCAATGGCTCGTGATTTGTTGTATTTTCATTTTCTTGCTCGTGATGATCATTATCATTAGCCGGAATTGTTATTGGCTCGAATGGCTCGTGATTTGTTGTATTTTCATTTTGGATAATTTCTTGCTCATGATGATCATTATCATCATTAGCCGGAATTGTTATTGGCTCGAATGGTTCGTGATTTGTTGTATTTTCATTTTGGATAATTTCTTGCTCATGATGATTATTATCATCATTAGCCGGAATTGTTATTGGCTCGAATGGCTCGTGATTAGTTGTATGGATAATTTCTTGCCCATGATTAGTTGTAATTTCATTTTGGATAATTTCTTGCCCATGATAATAATTATTATTAATTACTGGAACTGGAATCATTATTGGGTCATAAAAGTCATAGTGGTTGATTGTGTTACCATTTCTGGGGTTTTGAATAAAATCTTGTTTGTTATTATTGATAGCTTGTTCTTGGCTATAATTATTATAATTTTCATTTCCATAATTTCCATAATTTTGCTTTCTTTTGTTCCATTTATATATAAAGAAAATTCCAACTAATAAGAAAATAATACCACCTAACAAAGATCCTACAATTACACCAGCCACAGCTATATTTTTTGAAGGTACGAATGTTGTCGTCCATACATATTCATCATTATTACTAATATCAAGTAATAATATATCACTTTCAACTGTTCTATCATAACCAAATCCTATTAAATA
>NQWY01000089.1:0-11662 GCA_019425655.1 Rhizophagus prolifer
AATTCATTTATTAATGATTTTATTTCTTGAATATGATAGAAAATTTTTGATTAATTTTAAGTTTTAATTAAATAAATAAAGAAGTGATAAGATAAAAAGTTTTTACATACCTTTAATTATTTCTTGTTTGTTTGATACTATCTCCATCATCACCAACACTGTAATAATTACTCTGTAAATTACAATAAATATCACAGGTCGTGAAGTAAATCCCAAAATTCCATTATTTTTGTTCTAATAAAAAATTTATAATAACATTTAAGTGATTAGCTTAAAAATAAAACTCAAATAAATTAGTTTAATTTACTTGCTTCATCTCTCAATAATACGCAAACTTTTCGTAATTGCTCAACAGCAAACATTGGGATATCCCGTTTAAAAGCATCGGGAAAATCCAAAACATTTCCTTCCTTATTAAAGGCAAATTTTAGATATTTATATGCTAACTGAATATCAATCAAATCTTCTTTATATATGTTTGGATTCTCTACAACAAATAAAATTCTTGTCGGATTCATTTCAGTTTTAATTATTTCATCTGCAAAAAATTTTATTATACATTTAGATATTATATTATAAATGATATTAAAAGAAATAAAGGAAAGGAATTGTTATTTAAATTACCAGGTTTTGCATCGCCAGTAATTGTTTGTAGTAACGATACATATAAGTAAAGTGATTTTGAATACGATTTGGTCATATATTCAAAACATATTTCACGTGCACGATCACAATCTACTGGTGCCTTAAATTGATCAATTAATATATATACATAAATATTAATTATTTATTTAATACTTACCTCTAATCCACTTGCTTCTGATATCATCAAAGCTGTATTATGACGCAAATCTATATCATCATCCTAAAAAAAACAAAAAATCGTTATCACCTGTGCAAGTCGAATTAAAACTAAATATAATGTTATAACTAGTTGAGTATCTTCATTTTTAAAAAGATTAGGATCTTTGAATAAATATTTACTAAATAACTTCAAAGATCTTGTTGTAGCTTCACGTAATGTCAGGGTCTATTAATAAAATTGGTAACAAATAAATAAATACTATACGCAAATTACGGTATATAATAATATTACTCACAACTTCTGGTTTGGTATTCTTATCTATATATTTGCACCATTGATTAAGACTTTCTGATTTAAAGTTTCCAGGAAGTGAATCATCTTGCCAAATCTGTTAATGAAAGTAATATTAGAATATTTTCATATAAAGGTCTTTTTTTTGCATGATAAATACTTGTGACAATAAAGAACCAAGAAGTGGTAAAGTAGCTTCGGTTTTAGTTGAACTTTTTACATGTTCAATATAATTAAACAATTTTTTCCAGAACTCCTCTAACCCAAAATCCAAAGACCTATTAAATGGAAATGGGGTTTTTGAATCAACTAAAGTAAGCAATTCAACCGCTCTTTGAAAACAATTTTGGTAAGGTTCCTCTTGAAATATCATTTTAATTAATTTACATTGAAGCATTAATTTGTCAATGCTACAAATTAAGATTATAATAATTTATTAGAGGAAAACCCTAATTTATTATCTGCATATTTAAAATATTCAGTACAGTTTGATGTTGCATTTTACTTACCAAATATCCCTATAATTACTTGATTTAAAAGAAGTTATAAGCATTTCTAAGCCAACGAGTCTCACTTCATAGTCTGAATCGCTTAAAATATCAATAATTATTGACGAGTGTTCAGAGCTATCTTGACCAGCGAGAGACTTTATTATAATTCTTGCCATTTGTTGACGTACAAGATAATAACCAACTTCATACATATCTTGATTCTTATTGATGGATCTCGTATCAAATAAATCACACAAAGACATATCAAATAAGAGCTGTCTTAGTTCAAAAAAATTATCTTCCATTAATACTATCAATTCTATTATATAATGACAAAAGTTAATATTGGCATTTTAGTAATTTTACTTAGAGTCAAATTTCCAATTACCTAAACGACTTTCTTTATTTTGCTCACTGAATATCCAACTCTCGTCAATTACAAATTCATATAATATATCCAAATACAAATATCTTGTAATATTACAAGAATTTTTTCCAAATGCAAAATAAATCTTCGACTTGAAGATAGGAGCCATATTGATTGTAAAATCTGAAAATTTCATCGTTCAGACATATTAATAGACCAAATTTATAGACTCGAATAATAACATTGTAATACAATTACCTTTCATTATATCAAAATTAGCAACGTTGCTTTTTAAGTGCCCACGTAATAAATATTGAACTTGAACTAATCTTCCATGCAATTCATTCTGATTGGACATAACACTCTCATTTATTATCTTAGCGCAAGTTACAATGAGATCATTTGATGGAATTAACGGAACAATTGCTCTTGCTGCCATTTCCCTTGTCTAAAGTATAATGAAATGTCTAAATGTTGTTATTGTTTTATGCATTTGTTTTAAACAAAAGTATAAATACCTTGTGAATAGGTGAAGAAGAACAAGATAAAACCAGTGATACGAATGGATTCATAGTCAGTACAGAACTGGAACCATCCATCAAAGAAGGATGAAGTCTTGATAAAAGAGTAAGGATAGGATAAAGGCCTGGATGAACTTTAGATTGAAATACCTG
The DNA here is from genome assembly GCA_019425655.1 of Rhizophagus prolifer. NCBI lineage: Eukaryota > Fungi > Glomeromycota > Glomeromycetes > Glomerales > Glomeraceae > Rhizophagus > Rhizophagus prolifer. The sequence continues at coordinate 2,629 of NQWY01000089.1, forward strand.
TTAAGAAACATTCAATATTAATAACTAACATAATATAAATTTGTAAACAAAGTATAATATCTAATAATTACTCTAGTTGATTTAATTAATTGATCCACGGCAATTTTTAGTTCATCCAACAAAAATGGATAAAGTTGAGGAAACCTTGAAAAGAATTCTCTTCTAGTCAATTTATTAATTGAATGATATTCATCTTTTGTTTTTCTTACACCAAATGTCCTTTGTAATAAAGTAGAAAACAGCATGACTGAACAGTTCCTAATTGCCCAACTGGAATTGTATTTTATATTTAGGGTTAATTTAATATTAAATAATAAAGAAATTCAGTAATTTATGAAATTCACATAATAAAACCTTGGTGAAGAGAATCCTTTGATTGCTAATATAAAACCGTCAGAAACATATGGTAGAACATCGGTTCCAAGTTTAGCATCCATAAAAATGGTTCTCAATATATTAAAAGCATGGACCTGATGTGAGTCAATGGTTTGATCAAAATCGTCTGAAGGAGCTTGTGATCCTATCTCAATAAGAGTTTTTATTGTCCAAGGAAGCAGAATTTTACAGTTGTTAGGTTCGTCACTGATAATAGCTAAAATGCATAATGGAAGCCCGGCACTTCTACGTGTAATTGAAACTGAATTGGCCATAATGTTATTGATGTTATCCTAATATGTGGATTTTATATCAAAGGGATTACTAGTGTTCAAATTATTACTTTAACCATTTTTAATTTTACCTCTAGCCAGATTTTAGGCAACTCTACGAATTTAACTTGTGATGAACCTAAAAGTCGAGAACAGACAGCCACGTAACCAGGATATACAGCAGAAAATGCTCCACGATGACGTATCGAAGTTAAAAGTATCCGAAACAGATCACCACCTTTGCGTATTTTCTCATAATCAAGTATAGAAAACTAAATAAAAATGAATTAGTTAATGTAATGCATATCACAATTATGTGACATTGTTTGAATGCGTAATACATACATTGTTTTCCAAATTAACGGATATTGGGGCTCTTGATAATATTATGGCAAGAAGAGAACTATAAAATTTCGTAATATTATTATTATATGACATAAAGACACGAAAAAAATAATTACTTACCTTGCCTCTTTCACAGCTCTCCAACAACAACTAAGAATAACCTGATGTTTTGGACCTCCCTCCTCACTGTCAAGGTTTTCACTCAAGTTTAATACCAATTCATCAATCATTTCTTCCATTTCTTGAAATGATGCTGGTACATTTCCTTCTGGAGAAGGATTTGATAAAACTTCCAAAACTATCTGGCAAACTTCATTAATCAGGTTAATAGCATGACTATGAGTATCTCGCCATTCTTCAAGATTATTCTTTACTTCTAAAGAATTATAATCCAATTCCTTAAAAATGTATTGTAATGCTAACAAAGTTCCATGCATCGGAAACTTTTGTGAAGCGAGCAATAAATTCTCAGAAGCGATGTTAATTTGCTTCTTTAATAGAGAAAATAGTTTTCTTGTGAAATTAACTGTAACAATTTAAATTAATCATTTATAAATTAAATAATTTTAAAGTGATTAAGAAGATAATAAAACAATGTATGATAATTCTTACTTGAAGGAATATTAACTATTTTATAATCTTCCAATGGCTCATACTGCTTAATTTCAACATCAAGATCAAAGTTTAAATCCAAAACGTATTTGGAGAAAATTAACCGAAAAATCATTGCACCACTATCACTTTCACCAGCTCTTGTACTTGTCATAGATTGTAATGCCCAAAACAAAATTTTTTGAACAATATCTTTTGACTCTATACCTGGTAATGGTGAAGGAAATTCCTGAAGAATTTCATATGCTAATGTACGATTTTCATCAAAAGGATTCATAAGACAATGCAAAATTAATTTAGTATTCCTTGCTGATGCAAGTGATAATTGAAATGGAAACTCGGGAGTCTTGCAGTGTTGAGCTACAAATCCATCAGGTAATGGAGTATTCTCAATGCCAAATGTTTTAATTAATATAATAAATATCCTAAGTGCACTTGAAACTCTTTGAAATGATGACCCAGGGTAAAGCGAAGCTGCCAATAATTCTAATAGCCAATTCAAAAAACTTCGAGTATTATCAATCTTTCGTTTTATTTGATACGAATCTGAAATTACATCTTGTGCTTTCGAATCCCTATGGCTCTCTACATATTTCATGTGAGATTGATAATTCCTCCATTGACTATATAAATTGCTTCTAAGTTTTGCGAAGAATTTGTTCAAGTGGCCAAATAGTTTTTGTCTAAATTCCGGTGATGTTGAATTCAGGTTTAACTGGAAAAAAGTCTTGAGCAGTGCAAGCTCAGTTGATGTGATCTCATTCGTTAATTTTCTTGATTCACATATTAAACCAAGCACATCAATTCGAAGATTTAAATCCAAATGATAAATTGCATCACGAAGATGTTGCAATCGAATATTCTTACAATTAGTGACAATAAAATCTAAAGAATATAGAATTAAATAACGTAATCAAGAGAAAATTAGGAACCAATAAACTTTATGTTCCTTTCTTACCTTCAATGAACATGTTTCCATCAACAAGGTCCAGTGATCTACCCACTTTTAAGGCCATTATTAGTGCGTTTAATCTATATTGTTCATTATTTATAAATTCACCTCCATGCTTATTATTTTGCAGAATATCAATAAGTCTCCAAAATGATGTTAAGTTTGCTTTAAACAATGGTTGGATAATGAATGCACCAATATTTTTGCGAAGAATATCATCACTTGAGGAGAGACCTTGACAGACAGGTACCAACCATAAATCAATCCATTCGTTTATTACTTCCTCACGTTTCTCATCCTTTTTAATAATATTATCTCGGGACACGAAAGTAAGCAGTTCCTCTAAGCGTAATTCAAGAAAAGATACCATCATCGCGGAGGCTCGTGGTGCGATAACTAGATTATGTAATACTTCCAATGTCTTAGAAACAAACTCTGGTTGAATTGTTAAGATTTTAACCGTCCCAACTCTAGGTAACAACAACAATAGTAAAGAATATTTCACTTTGCGATATTGATCCATAATTAATAATTGGTTGAGTAAATTTACGAGATAATCGTTGTAAATTTTTGCAGATTGCTCAAGCTGGCTCTTTAGGCTTATTATATCCAGTAATTTCTCAAATATTGTCTTCACCTGTTAATAATATAAGGTTATATTATATTCATTTTCATCGTAACAAAATCATTGATATGCTATAATTACCTTAAATTGAATAGCATCTACAGGATCTTCCCAGTTGTCCAAAACATATGACATCAATTTTTCTAAAACTTGCGAATTAAATATTGAACTCTTATCGTTAATAATAAGTTTACTAATCTCATCATTTCTTAGAATATCTTCTGTTTCCTGAAGCCATAATCCCATAGTTTCAAATGCTAAAACTTTTGTTTGTGAATTCAGAGCATTATCACAAAAATTTGCTATGCTTAGGAATAATATGTGGTGAAGAGTTTTTGGATTTGAATCATTTGATCTAAATGAAAAAAATAAGATTAAAGTCGAGACAACTATATATAAGAGAAAAGACTATAAAAAGAAACCTTAATAGAGAAATTTTAAACTGAAATTTTCCAGAGAAAGGGGAAATTAAAACTTCACTGTTCAAATTTGATAATATACCGCGACAAATTGGCAACATTAGAGAATCATCACTCTTCCATTCAGTTTCCTTAAATAAAACAGCTGGTATTTTAACACCTAGATGATTCATAAAATTCGAATTATGTTGTTTTTCTTCAGTAAAAAACATGTCCATAATTTGTTCACTGACAAATTGTGATGGGCCTAATAAATTCAAAGTCGCTGCCATAGTCATTCCGGCCAATTGTCTTACATCTTTAATATAATTATTATCAGAACAAATTACCAAACATCCATTAAGCAAATCGTGAACCAATTTATTAACAACTTCTTCCTTATCATTATTGTTATTGTTATCACTAGCAAAACTATTCCAAATGGATTCAAATTGAGGTCTCAAATTTTGATCAAATCTAGTGAGTAAAGCTAATAAAGTTTTGGTCACATGTTGAGCATCGTGCATGTGCTTAGCGAGCGATAATGGATCTGATGGTTTCGTTTTTTGCTCATTTTCCCTATTAACATTTTGAATAATTAATGTCAAACATTCATTAAAAAATTGAAGAGTTTCGAATAGCTGTCTTTCTACGGTTGAAAATCCTAATGGAAAATCCAAAGTGATATATATTGACATGCCTTTCTGACTGAATAAATGAGTGGTATAATTATCAAGAGTGATATAACGAGCATATTCTTGTTTGAACTCCTTAATCATTTTATTATCTTTATTATTTGATTGGTCCTGAATTGAGGGATTACAAAATGAATTTCTATTTGATATCATATAACATGAATTAAGTATAGGGATACAAATTCTGTTTGTTAAAGTTGTTATTGAAGAAAAATATATTCCTGATATTATAGGCTCAAGAATTGACTCAATTTGATTTATAAAATGTGATGGTAATGTTGATTGTTGTCCAGAATTATTCTTTTTTGATGGTAAAGACTTCCCTAATTTTTAATAAAGGAGTTAATGAAATTAAAATTAATAACATTACAAAATTATTACTCACCTACGGCTTTAATATATTGACTTTGCTTTTCCCATGTAGCTTCCTTATCGTATAATAAATCTTTAATCTTTTGAATACTTTCATGTAATTCTTCTGAAGAATGATCAGAAAGATAGCGTCGTAAGATATTAATCCATGACTGATCAATAGGTATCGGCGTTTTAGGAGCCCTTTTACTTTTATCTAAAAAGACCATTATTAAGTATTAAATCTAAATTAGAAAAAAATTTTTTTTATCTAACACCTAACTACCAATCATTGTCGAGATGTTGTATCACGTACTTTCCGAACATTACATCGCGAGTTCGCGACACAATGAGTTATCTATCCCCTTTAGCAAATTTTGTCTCTTTACATATTATAATAGATTTAGGAATAAAACATGATCATTGTTACCTTCAATTACTTTATCAATCTTAGTGGTTAGTTCAGAGTTGAGCTAACGATTTTCAGTAATGCATCACGCTTTAAGCTCATTTCAGAGACTTTCATTTAATAATATTTCTCTTGATATTTGATCAAAGACCCGAATGAAAAATTATTTATTTTGTATATTATTTGTAATATAATTTTTTTATTTAAATAAATATAAAAATTTAAAACTATGCTATATTCCGTGCGATGTAGATAATATTGTTCAATGTTTCTATGCACTGTAAAACCAGAATGAATTTGCGAAAATAAACATAGATGAGAAGTTATTCCTAATAGTATTCAACAAGGAATTTGGCGTCTGTCCTGCCCAAAATATAAAAGAGAATAAATTATGTGAAATTTTACTGTAACAAATATCTTGGTTGCGCTCTTTTAACTCGCCTGTTAGCTTAGTATGACGAAATGTCGATGTGATCATCTGAAATATGAATGATCTGTAAGATACTACATAAGGTATGAATGAGATATATTTTTTTTTGTTATGGTGGTGCGTTTTTACAAACTAATGATCCTTTTTTCGTATGGATGTCTGAGGACCTTGCTAGCTTCACTGAATGTAAACAGCACAAACTTTCGGCGGGGCTTTATGTTGATTTATTTCTTACACTGCATGGTCCCGTGATTTAACATATATACCGTATTGCGGATAAAATATATCAAGTTCTAGTCCATTTAGATACACATGGTCAAAGAATTTCCTCTCAATTTTTTCGTAATATCTTGGGCGTTTGTCGACAGTGAGTGAGCTTAAAATAATAGGCTCCATAAGAATGTTTCGTTCTAAAAACACGGAATGCCATCCAGATAATGCTATTCGTGCTTGGGATGAAAAAAAATCGGAATTATCATCTTTAATAGTGAGACGGCTATGTTAAAAGTATGTTAAGGCACTAACATCAATATGAAATATATCAGACGCTTGGTAACTCAAATCATGAAAAAGTTGTGAACTTTCAGCAACATATGGCGGATGAAAGTTTTTCCATTGCGGAAAAAATATTTCATACAGTGATTGTCGATTTCATTTTCTTACTTAACAAACACAGGAAAAAACACGTTGAGGTTGTAACTTCATCTGAATTAAATAAATTCCGTGAAAGTACTATAGCCGAGATAGAAAAACTCAAAGAAAGACTAGGTTAGTAATTGTGAAAACGAATATCTCTCGACTAAAACGGGTTTATGACTTTCTTTCCCTTCCGGTTTATTCATATAATTTCTACTTTTTAAGAATCAATTGTTTACTACGAGAAATAAAAAATACAAAATCAGTGTAATGTATGACAATGCAAGTGGCAAAATATTCCTACGGTAACACTGATCAGCGTTTTATTTTACTGATTATCTACAAATTTTTTTTCCGATCAACGATAATGAAACCTATATTTAAAGAAGAAATAAAATCAAACCAAGTTTTATTACATCCAAGTTCTTTAATAAATCTTCAATCTCCATCTAACAATGATGTTTTATGTATTTCATTAAATAATACTTTTCAAAAATTATATTTGTCTTGTGTAATAAATGATGATTTGGATAAAAATGTTATTGCTTTACCAAAATGGTTGTCATTAACTTTTAACCATGATGTTGAAAACTTAGACAATGTTAATGTTCAACTTGTAGATAAATCAAGTAATTATTGTCAATTATCGAATAGAGTATTTTTTTCAACTTACTCTAACTTCTTGATTCTTGTCAATAGATGGTATACCAATTGCAAAGAAAATCTTTTTGACAAAAATATATGGCGATGTTTGGATACCCTCAAGTAAATCATTATATTCTTCATATATACAATCATCTCAAAGAGCAAAATCATATAAATTGGATTGGCATGATTTAATTTTAACCCATTTTGATAATCAATTGGTAAAATTATTTTACTTTTTTTTAATGCATATTATTGTGCTTAATTAACTAATTATTATTAGGTATCTGAGAATTCGTTATTGTCTGATGTTATTGTGGATCAAATTTGTATATTTCGTGTAGATAGGATACAATTGTCAAATGATGATAATTCTGAATTTATACCTGCACAAAGTTCATCATTAATTGTAAAGATAGATCAACATGAAACAAAAGTTGACATTTCATCATTATTTGTTCCACACAAAGTACCATCAATTGTAGGATTTAAAAATGAAATTGATTCTCTTTATCAAATTATAAGTACGGATTTTTTTATTAAACTGATGACATTAGCTTTTTTTTAATTGCAATGGAATAAAAGAAAAAAATTTTTTCTCTTCTTAAGGTGATTCGTTTTCAAACACAGAGATTCACAGCAAATTTGGGATACCGGAAACAAGAACAGCATTAATTATTGGACCACATGGGAGTGGTAAAAAATCACTAATACAGTAAGATCAAAAGTTGATCTTTTATTAAAACTTTCAAAATTGTTATTTAAAGAACTTATTTTTTTACCTTAACAACAGACATGTTTGTAATAAAATTTCAGCAACATTATTCATGATATCATTAACAACAATAATGATAAAACATGATATGTTTGAAAATATTGATGATTATGATGATAAGAATCCGTTAAGAATTATATTTACAAAGGCCATGCTATCTACACCTTCAGTTATTGTTATAAAAGATCTTGATATTTTGACTGAAAGCGGTAATTAAATCAATCAGATAAATCTATTTTGAAAATTCGGTTAATTAGTATGAATGTTTTAAAAAAGGGTTAACTTGTTTTAGAATATTTGGTTTTACAGATGAGAATTATTTAGGTGAATGGAAAATGAAAGTTATCAGTATGTTGGTGAGAGAGATTCAAGATATTCACAAGATTGATCAGGTATTATGAATGTAACAACTTGGGCAAAAGATTATGTATACTAATTAATTTTTTCAAATATAATATAGGTGTTCGTGGTTGGTCTTACTTGTGACAAATCAAAATTACCAGGAGAACTACGTAAAGTAGAAATATTTCAACATAGTTTAGTCTTATCAATACCATCAAGGTACTTCTATTTTCTGTATTTCTTGTAAGATCAATTACCTGTAAAGATTAAGAAATAAATTCTTTTCTTTTGAAACAGAAAACAACGTGAAGAAATTCTAAGCCTATATTTATCAAAATTAAACCTATCTTTTTCAATCAATGAAGTGATGAATAATTCAGTGATGAATGATTATATAACAAAACTTGGCTTGGTATGGTTTATTTATACATGCATCCCATAAATGATATTTGTACATATCTCCAGCTCATTTCTTTGGAATATATTAGATGACTTCTGGATATGTACCAAAAGATTTAGGTAAATTATGCAGACTGGCAGTATTACAAGCATTAAACAATATAATGTATATAAATGAGAATAATAAGAAATCTAGTGTTAGTGATGATATGAATAATATAATTAAAGATTTGACAAATTTGAGAATCAATGAGAACAATGAGAATGTATCAGAAAATAATAAAAGGTAATAATAATATTAGATATGTATTAAAATATACTTTATCTTCATAAATATAAAATTATTTTTTTTTAGGTCATCTTTAATTATTTCATGGAATGATTTTGAATATGCTATGTCTGCTATGCATCCATTACAAAAAATTGAATTAGAATCAGTTTTACCGCAACAAAAATGGAATGATATAGGCGGGTAAGCTATAATAATATTGTATATATAACCACACATTTTATTATATTAATTGTTTAATTAATTTTCAGATATGAACATATAAAAAAGAAAATAAAACAAGTTATAGAATGGCCTATTTTGAAAAATGAAACTTATGAAAAATTAGGCGTCGAACCATCATCAGGAATATTACTTTATGGTCCATCAGGTAAGTATAAAATTTAACTTGTTAAATTATATATTGAATTACTTAATATTTTATTATTCACCTTAGCAAATATTGCAAAATCAAAAATTATGAATATATTATTAGTGTTAAATA